>JAUMHM010052325.1:1448-14946 GCA_032362435.1 Melikaiella ostensackeni
AACCTGGATGTTAATGTTCCTCCTCGTCCTCAAATCTCTATCATTACTCAGGGGATGCCTGCTTTTCGTAATTGGTCTTGATGTCGCTTCCTGCTCTTCGCCTGCGGCTTGTTCATGCAGCGGTTGGGGAAGCGTTCTGCGTTTAAATCCCTTTCCCAAGAGGTACAAAGCCTGATTTCGCAAAGATTGTTGCGAGACGTGCTGAAGCTCTAGGGGTTTCTCGCACCACAAAGCGTGCATGCGTGTCATGAAGCCTTTGGCAATAGAGATTTTGCTGGCATCGTAGCAGTCCAGCAGGTCATTCTTGAGCCGACCCATTATCGTGTGCTCCGCGCGCTCGATCTTCTTGAACTGCATGTACAACATTTTGGTGGTTTCGGGTTATTCTGTTGTTCCCACGAGCAGTCAGGGAAAGGGTTCGTCCATCCTTGTAGAGCCCTGCTTACATGGATAAGGCTGCATACTCTGGGAGGTCACCCGGTATCCCAGAGTCACCGTTAGAAGCACCTTACCCAGGTGCCATTCAGCTTTCGACACGGCTGTTCACACCTTAGCTTGGGGATTTTTTCTGCGGGACCATCCCTGGACAATTGTCTGCGACTGCTTATTAACTTTTGTAACCGTATCCAGCAGAAACCCTCGGCACAGGGACCCTCCATGCGCAACCTGAGGACGCGTTCGGTGGCTTTGTCATAGGCCCTTAGGTTCGACTCCAAAGGACCCGAACCGAACCAATATACACTCAAAGTCCCTAGTAAGTCAGACTACTGGTCTTGTTTCACTACTATGGATTAAGGAATTTGTTTAGCAAATTTAAATACGGGATGTTTAGGAGGAGAAGAAGTAGGTTTTAGATCAATCTCACAACGTCGCTCCGACACTAGTCGCTTGATCAATCGTTCAAGCAATCAACCCAGGAGATGAGCTTCGCAAAGATATTATAATAACGGATCTCAATACTATACAACACCGTGGGTGTAAGCATAGAGTTTGTAACGGAATTTTCCCACAATATGCAATTGTCACCTGACTAGGGAATAGCCCGGGGGGGGGACTCAGTTCACAAAAATGGCGATTTCTTACCTACCTTCTTGTGACACTCCTCGGAATAACCGAGTTCGCTAGTCTCACACTCTAGACCGGCGAACAACACACGAAGCTCGTTTTTTTACTTATTTCCAGGCGCCAGACAGAACTATCTCTGCCCGAGCCTCGCTGGTCCCCACCCTGTCACCAGTTGGCAGGTTGGCTAGCTCACCACGCGGCATGAGAGGGAGTGAGAACGCATGAGGGAGAGAGAGAAACACTGAAGTATCGTGATAAATCACACGCGAATTCACCTTTTGTATATTTATTTTAACAAACAAATTTCGTATCATTCAGACTTGACCTTCCACAAGAGAATAAAATAAATCCAAAATCAAACGCGGATACATCTGCATATTTCACATCTTCTTACTTGAATAAGGAAATTCACGTAACTTACGTATTGATCTCGCGTAATATTTTTCTTCGCGAGGAATATAATTTTACGGGTTTATTTTGATCAACTTTATAGTGAACAGAAACAATAAATTAACTAATACGAGAGGAACATCAAAATATCAAAATGGCCACCCGAGACGCTCACGCTTTTCCCTGACGCCATCTGGCGTCCTATGCCGCGCACTCTCGCCCTGACTCTAGAAAAACGCTCGATTCAATCAAACTGAGGTCGAACTACGTGAGCCGAACGTTTTCCACACTTTTCTCCCGGCAGAAAGATCTCGAGCGTCCCAAACTACAAAGAATTTTACACACTTCCACACGCAGATCCTTGCGGTCGAGACCGCGCGCGAGGCAAAATGAGACCTGAGAGTTCACAGCAAAGATGCAGAAAATGACGGTCACTAACCTTGCAGCCACTCCACCATCTCGGCCCTTAGATCCCAGGCCATCCCAGGTTACCGTCGATCGTTGAGAAGGTCTCCGTTCAAGAAAATCGTTTCGAGCCCCAAACACCAGTAGTTCGAGATGCCGGTGCGACCGCCAAGCCAGGATTCACAGTGACAGGAAATCGTCTGCTTGCTCGTCTCCTTGCTCCTTCCCATGGAGCCCTCGCGACTCTCCGTGCCGTCAACGTTGATTGGCTATGGGGCACGGAAGAGATCCCACGGGTTAGATCTGCCAATTGGCGACTCGGTGTGGTTGCCGTCGTCCTGATTGGGCCTCGCCATCGGGCTGTCGAGTCTTGCTCGTTTAAAGTATTTGGACGTCTCGATATTGGCGGGTAGTTGGTGCTGCCTTCCTGCAAACGGTGACGGTATCGTTGCGCCACGAGCTCACCTTCTTCCCAGCTACAAGTTCCATGTCGAGTTTCCAACCTGTCAAACCTCAGTGTCGTCTGCAATGTTGTTGACAAGTTGTCAGTTTTCCGCGCCTCAGTTTTCCGCGACGGTTCTCCTGCGGTTCAGGCTAAATTCTGTGGATCGAGTTATGAGTGGCTGTTTTCCTCGACGTCCTTTGTTGAGTCTTTGCCTCGCGACAACAGTCTTGACACTGACTCAAAACATTTCAAGTTTGTTGACAATTTTAATTTTTTCCATTCTAAATTAAATTGGGTTCCTCCGGGATTCAAGGTGAACAATGTTTTACAAAATCACTTATTCTTCTCATTATTCTAGGCTGCGATCGAGACTTGACGGCTATTTCCCCACTAATTCCGTTCGCAAGATTCTCGGGGTTAGGTTTGGCTTCGGCGAGATCCCGAAAAGTTCTCCATACAATTACGTAAGTTTTATTTCTAAAACCACGTTACAATTTATATATCTCAATTTTAGCTTTATTCGTTAGATTTTCACTTCTAGTAATAGCTTATACACTGCCGATAATCTTTCTACCCTCGTTCATACGCCTGGATATCTCTACATCAACTTTTTCGTCAGCAGTAGACAAGCTTTCAAGAACGATAATTTTTGTTTTATTTGTGTTAATCTTGAGATCCATACTCTTCATGCTGGTATCTAGTCTGCTCATCACTCTCTGCAAATCGTCAGCTGATTCCGCTGTAACAAACTTATCATCTGCAAACCCCAGTCCACGTACTCCCACTGTCCCGAGATCAACACCTTTGTCGTCTAAGACATCCATCCTTAGACATTTGTCCATGTATATATTGAACATCCAGGAAGACATAACGCAGCCTTGCCTAACTACCATTATATAATGCTTTTATTGCTTTCAGAAGCCAACCATTCACTCCGTATTCTTTCAGGACTTCCCAAAGTTTATATCTGTTCACCTTATCGAAAGCTTTTTGAAGATCAACAAATGCACAGAAAACTTCTGTTCACTCTCCAACTCTTTTCTATGATCTGTCTCAAGCTAAACATCTGATCCGCACATGATATCCCCGGCATAAATCTGCATTGAACTTCCCAGATCCTTTCTTTAGTAAATCGGGACGATAATCGCCCTTTTCCAATCACTTGGAACTTCACCATGCCTAGCACACATATTTATGAATTAGCTCAGCCACACAAACAAATATCCGCCGCCGCTCTTAAGCATTTTAGCGGTGATGCAATTCATACCAGCAGTCTTACCATGCTCTAGTTTGTTAATCATGGATATAATTTCATCGATATGGATTCTTCTTCCGCTACATACAACGGGATCGTCTAACATATTCCTTTCAATGAGAAGGTTGTTATGCTCCATAGCTTGACTCCCGTACAATCTCTTGAAAACATCTCTCATACAGTCTTTCACTTTGTTCGAATCCCGTACCATTTCACCATCAGCATTTTCGGTTCCAACTACTTCAGTGCTAGAACTTCCTTTCCTAATCTTCTTCAGCCATTTCCAAAATAATTTCTCATCTCCAGCCTTTCTTCCTATAGCCGCAGTACCGCACACTTCGGATGGACTCTTAAAGATGCTATCCTGTAGTATTATCCATGCACCATTTGCATGTTTATTGTTCAATTCAGTCTTCCAGTCTTCTTTATGATGCTCTAAGTATTTATAGTATTCAGTTTTTCACGATAAACCAATTGTACTTCTGGTTTCTGCAAATCCTCAATTCTAACTCGCATTTGCTTCGGCTTATAACCATCAAGTATGCATGTAGATTTCTTATGCTTGAACCAAGTTATCGTAATAAAAAAGCTCTTTTCTAAGCATAAGCTAATCAATTTATCCCCGTTACCGTTCGTTTTCGGGTCTCCGAAATGGCCCAGTAACATGTAGGTACCTTCGCGCTGCACACGTAGCACGCTATGATAAATAGTCTTCTGATTCACACTTTCATTCTAACTCATAGGAATCTAGGTGATATACATTGATACTTTTTGACATGTTGTTTTTATCTCTCATACATAATAAGACCAACTCCTCGGCTACCATATGTTTCATTATCTACTCCTGGCCAAAGGTCGAGTTTGTTCTCTATGTTTCTTACTTGACATCTTTTTTTCTTTCTTTCCGGTACACACAAAATATCTAGCTTCCTTACGTGCATTGTATCTCGCGATTCCTTTTCCTTAAGATCATTTACACCTCTAGCATTCCGAACACCTAATCTCCATTCATCGCCTAAAACTTTCAAGAGAACATGCCTTTCGTCAGTAGAAGTGTCAATTCTATCCGAGGCTACATTATTAATTGTATTATTCACCGTCAAAAGTATACAACCAACAACAATTTGATGCGACAAATTCATTCCATAAGTATTAGATCATATCCAAACTAAGCAGCTAAATCATTATAAGGTGGAGTGTCCATTCATAACGCCAGTCCCACTAAACTTCGGTCTTGCAAAGGAAAGTATGAAAACTGAAACAGAACGAAAGGAGTTATGATCGGTTAGTGTCGCATACTGAGGAGGGCACCAGTCTCCTGCAGTTTGGTCTCGAAGATGGAAAAAGACCATTCAATGCAAATGTGACAAGAATACTCAACGGTGAATGAAAACTTAACAAGCTCATAAGCTTTCTTGAATTCTTCTTTTAATTGGTCAATTTTTAGAACTCTTATGAATGTCCAAAGCCTTCTACAATTCTGAAAACTTTTTATAAATTTTCTCACAACTGTGCATAAATTCGCAAAAGTTTCTATGACTTTCAATATATTTGCGCAAGATTCCGCACATTTCAAAAATTCTCGAAAGTCACTGAAATTCCATACATTTTTGATAGTTCCCGTAAATTACGATAAATTTTCGAAAGTTTCCAAAAATTTCCATAATTTTCCGAAACTTTCAGAAATTTTTCGACAATTTATTAGCAATCATAAATTTCCATCACTTTTTTTGAGTACCAAAGCATTTGAAAGCGAGTTTCAAAAATATTGAAATATACATGAGTGGAAATAACAGACAGATTTTTCAAACGTACTCTAAAAAAAAAAACGATCTCTTCTCTGAAATGGCGCGTTGTCTACTGCTTTCAAAGCAAATCCTGCGGTCAAAATTTGAAACCGTAAATATGCTGGCCGACGAAACTTTTTTCATGATTTCCTGCATAATTTGGGAAACTGTCCTCTTTCAAGTCTAAGGCATTTGAAGACCTTATGTTTTGCATAAGATAAAATATTGCAAGTTAAATACTTATCGCAAGTTGAGTTTTCACTAGAAGAAATGCCCACTGCACATCAGAAATGTTAACGAGCACTTAAAAATATCAAAATATGCGCGCTTGGACAGAACAGACAGAATTTTCAAATGGACTATTCAAAAAAACGATCTCTCCTCTGACACGGCGCGTTGTCTGCCCAATAGCCCCACACAATAGCCCCATAAAAAACTCCAACCCTCCCTGTGATAACGCAAGGAAGATCTTGTCATCTTCTTAAGGTTCTCTGGAGTCGTGCGGTATCAGCTATACTTTCTAAACCTGGACAATACCCCCTCCAAGAGTTCTTCTTCGCAGCCTGCATCTCGTTGTCATACCTTGTAATGGCAATCTTGTGTAACGCGCATACTTTAGTCTTTTTAGCCTTATAAAAAGTCTTTTAGCATTCTTTCTAAGGGCCTCAAACCTACTGTTCCACCAGGGGACATCCCTGCCTGTTTTCTTTACTCGGTATGCACAATTGTCCTCATAGGCTTTACGCATAGTCCTATGGACAATGTCTGCCGCAAATTCTATCTTCTCGATAGACCCGATCCTCCTCGGTACAGCTTCAAGTGGTCAACTGATGTTATCACTGTAACCATCTCAGTTCGTTATTCTTGGGTTCCTGTACCTGTCAGGATCGCATCTATCTGCTTTAAGGGAGAAACATATATGCCTGTGATCAGATAAAGACTTCTCATGCGGTACGTGCCATCCCTTAATTGATCACTCAAACGTATTGAGCATAAAGTTAGGTCAATTACCTCTTGACATCTTACAGCCAAAAGGGTAGGAGAATTACCCCGATCCAATACGGTTAATCCGGTTGTCATGAGATAATCTAATAAAGAATCTCCTCTGTTGTTGATGTTCTTACTGCCCCATAGTGAGTGATGCGCATTGGCATCGTATCCGATGAGGAGTGGCCATCCTCTCATTTCACAGTGTTTCAACAGTTGTCTCCATTCGTCAGATGGTAATTGGTCTGGAGCGTCAAAAGGTAGATACGCTGAACATAGCATCAAGGGCTGACGTGAACCTCCTATTCAGAGTTCAATTTTGGTTGCTACTAGATCTCTGAAGCAAAATCTTGGTAGACTGACAAATTCAATATCACCTTTGACAACTATCGCTGCTCTAGGTGTCTCACCGACCTTACAGTATATAACAGAACCGCTCTTCTGACTGATGCATTTAACATCTGCCTTGAGGCATCAAGGTCCTTAAATCAGGGAAAAAACTAATTGCTCCGCTATCAGCCGTCTGCTTGAGATCCCAGAGGCTGCCCTGGCGTGACGGAGATTGATTTGGATAAAATCCAAATCTGATGAGTAGCGATGCCAACTACCCATTTTATTCTCCTGCTTTTTCCTTCGAAGACATTTTTGGAGGTTTGTTGCTCGGCCTTCCTTTGGTGAGAATTTCAAAATTGATCCTCTTTAAGTCATAGTATGGCCTGCACTCGAGTCTTCTGAGAGCCTCGACCGCAGCGTCGTCGACACAGAATATTAATTGTATCACATTCTTTTCCGCTTTAATGTCAATCACGTTCCATCCCTCCGTCTTCGAGGTTGGATTCTGGACTGTCAATCTCTTTAAGGTGGCCACCGGTTCCACAGAGGCCCCGGGTGTCCAGTTCATTACTTTGACCAGCTTAGAGAGGGCCTTACTATCTATGACTTTTATCCTGGCTCCCTCCTACGGATTCAGCTTCTTCGCGGCTTCAATGAGCCATGTCCTGAAGACTTCATCCAAGCATTTTACAATGTAGATATTGTTTTTTGAGCGGCAGTCTTCAAATTTTGGAATCACCTCTCCTGGTCGGACTACATCGACTCTTTTCTCCAATGTCGCCTCAACTGCTTTAGCCAGGTCGTCATTGAGTTTGACTTCAGGGAATCCCTCAACGACGACGACGACTATTTTCAGATGGCCTTGAAGAGCCTCTTTGTAAGAGGCAGCAGGGTCTTTGACCCGCGACTTCTGAGCACCTCTGTCATCTTTCGAAGTACTGCCGTCCGAAGGGGCCCTCTTAGGAGTACCCATCTGGGGGATCGCGGCGCTTTCTAAGTTATTCTGGAGGCGATTGTATTTTTTTCTGGCTGCACCCAAATTTTTCTTCTTCTGTGGTTGGGTGTCAGAGTTGGATCCCTAGCGTGGGCATCGTTTGTAAATTCATTCAAGTCCTTGCTGCTCGTCACGCCGGAAGATCCACCCGGGACTGCCTTCCCACTTTGCTGTTCTGAAGTATGCAATTGAGCTCCTTCAGATGTATCCATCCTCTCAACTGAGGACATCTTGTCCAGGGATATCAATGAATGTGTAGTGGTAAGGCATTTCTACACTCGGAGGTCGCCCGGTATCCCAAGACACCGTCTCAGATACCACACCCTGGTATCATTCATTCTTCAGCATGGTAGTTAACACCTTGGATTGAGGGTTAACCGGGACGTCGAGGGCCACTCGGCGATCACCTTACTAACAAAGAACTGGATCCCCTATATGGGTTCCATCGCTCCGGTGTCCAGGTCGTCACTACCCGCGGGTTTTCTAGGCCTCCCCACCGCGGCCAGGTCCGAACTCAGGTTCTGCTTGGGTAGGGAAATTTAATTCCCATCCGTAAGGAGTGGATAATTTCACGCGTCCCATAGGGGAGGAATAAGATAAATAATAAATATTATAAATAACAAGTAAAAGTCTATAAATAATGGTAGACAGAATGCAAACTATAATTATAAAATTTCGCTTACTCTGAGTGTATACATATATAGTTAAATTACATCTTTGCTGGTTTTTCGAAAAATATCGGTTTTAACTGGCCCAAAGTATATAAAAATTGTGAAAAAGATTTTGTAATTGGTATTAGGGTTCTAAAATTTTTAACTCTTATGAGTATCAAGCTTCTTCGAAAAATATGAAACCTAACACGTTACGTTCCTGATTTTCTATGATTTTATTACATCCTCTAAGATTGTCTCTATACGTGTACCAACAAGAATCCGGTTATTTGTACAAATTTCGGTATACATGGTCCCTTTCGCAGGTCCCGCTATTCGTACTGAAAAAATCGACTATTCGTATTTATTCGTAGCCTACAAACACGTAAAACAGAAAGCATTCTGAATTATTTTTAGTATTCCTTAATCTCCGTTTCTTAATTGTTATTGCCAACCATCTCGATATTTTTAGCTTCAATTACAAAACAAATAAGTTGTTGTTAATTTTGGTTGTCGTTTCTCGCCTCTAGGTCAAGGGTAACAAATAACGAATTATCTTAAGAATAAAGTCTGCCTTTTGTAGACGCTCATATAGACGGTATATCTTGAATACTTCGCTAACACTAAAGAAGAATTTAAATTGATAAAGATAATCATAAAAAAATACGTGCGAGCTAATGAAGTAAAAGAAAGATGAACTTTTTTTTTAAATCAATGAATTTTCCATACATTACTGCAATGAATCAAATTTTCCATCACCTTAAGACGAGAGAAACTTAACAGAGACTTAATAAACTAAAGTTTGTTAAAATGCCGATCAAAATGCTTATTTTTAAGATATTTGAATACCTTCTATCAAACGTAGACGAACGTAAAAATTTTTCGTCCTTGCTCATCCTTGCTGAGTCACATTTTTCGAAATTTTCCTCCCTAAAAGCATTGTGTCATCCATGCGCTGGAATCCTACCAGTGGCGAGCATTATGTTTTTAGGTTATTTGGTTTTTACACAAAATTCCAATACAGGGAAGTTAATTGAGTAAATCCAGGATGAAAGTTTGTTAAAAAATCAATGAATTTTACATGAATTATTGCAATGAATCGAATTTTTCGTCATCTTGAGACAAGAGAAATTTAATATAGACTTAATAAACTAAAGTTTGTCAAAACACCGATTAAAATGCTGATTTTTTAAACATTTGAAGCCCAACTACCAAACGTAGATGAACGTAAAATTTCTTCGTCGTTGCTTATCCCTGCTGAGTCACATTTATTCGAACTTTTCCTCCCTGGAAGCATCGCGTCATCCATGTGCTGGAATGCTGCCAGCCACGAGTATTATGTTTTTTGGTTATTTGGTTTTTACACTTAATTTCGATGACAAATGAGTATATCTTGAAGTAGAGTAATTTATCGTGACGCTTTCGATATCAGAAACTCAGGAATCGAAGTTCCACACTTTTTTACTTTTGGCTCCTTTTTTCAGTAAAGTGATATAAAAAAGTGGATCATACTAACAAATTTCAGTTATTTTTAGAATAAAAAAAAATGAAAGTAAGGTGTGCCTCAGGAAACTACTTTACCTAAAAAAAGAGAAAAATCATTCAAAATAGAACAGTCGATGGGTTCTTTGAAAAATCTCAAGAAAAGGAGGCGTAGTATATATATTATATACTTGATTTTCCAACATTTGAATTTTCATCTGTTGAAAATAGAAGAAAAAAGAGAATTTATATTGAAAACAAGTGTTAAATATATTTTATTCACATCATTTAACACGAGATTTAAATAAATGAAGATTTGAATCCATGAAGAAAAAACGATTTTTTCGAAAACGAGTCGCCGTTTTTTTCTCAAATTTCCAACAGTTAACAATGCCTTTTTGGGCTAAAGATTTGTAATTTTAGTTGATTTTCGTCTTTTTGATTGAAAATTCAACTCTTGTGTTAGAAATTCATCTTTTTGTGTTGAAAGTTCAACTGTTTAGTTGAAAATTCGTCTTTTTGTGGTTGAAAATTCAACCATTTTGTTAAAAAATTAAACTGGTTGAAAATTAACTTTTTTGTTAAAAATACATATTTTAAGTTATACTGTTTTGTTGATAATTCGTCTTTTTGGGCTTAAAAAACAACTATTTTGGTAGATAATTGAACTATTTAGTTGGAGATTAACTTTTTTGTTAAAAATGCAACTGCTTTGTAGGATATTCGTCTATTTGGCTTGAAAAATAATTTGATTGAAACTATTCTTCCTCTTTGACTGAAAAATCTTTCTTGGTTGAAAATTCAATTATTCTCTTAAATTTCTTCTTTTTGGTTTGAAATGTCATCTCTTTTGGTAGAAATTTTTTCTTATTATCTTTTTTGGTTATAATCAACTGTTTGGTAGAAAAATTCGTCTTTTTGGTTAACAATTCAACTGTTTTCGTAGAAAATTGAACTATTTGGTTAAAAATGAACTTTTTTATTGAAAATTCTAATGCTTTGTAGATTATTCGTATTTTTGGCTTAAAACTTCAACACTTAGGTTGAACTGTTTCTCTTCCTTGACTGAAAAATCTTTTTTGGCTGAAAATTCAACTCGTTTGTTAAGTTTCGTCGTTATGGTTCGAAACTTTATCTCTTTCGGTAGAAATTTCTTCTAATCATCTTTTTTGGTTGAAAATTGAACTGTTTGTTTGAACATTAATCTTTTGTGGTTGAAAATTCAACATTTAAGTTGAAAATTCATCTCTTTGGTTGAAAGATAATCTTTTTTAGTTGAACATTCAACCATTAGGTTGGAAATTCATGTATTCAGTTCAAAATTCGTCTTTTCTGGCGAGAAAATAATATATCATGAGAATTTGATAAATGAACATTTTAATCCATAAACAAAAATTTCGAGTAAAGTTGATTTTTCGAAAACGGGTCGCCATTGGCAAATAATGATTTGGAAAATTGATAGTCATCCAAAGGAAACTCAGTGGGGAATTTATGCGATTTAAAAAAAATTCTAACTCTATTTTTTTTATTAATTATTAAATTCTAACTCTTTGTTAGATGCAGTCTTCGGCGCAGTTATTATTCACATACAGAGAAGTATAAAAGAAATTTCCATGTTGAATACGTTCATTTTTAGTTTAAAGTATTTTTTGCAATATTTTTTTATTCAAAAACTAATTTTTCACTGATTTTGGAGGGCTTTTTTAAATACTTTTTAATTTTATCTTTGAGGATACGTTTTCCTTCAGCAAGATACTTTTTTTAGTTCCATAGAACACTTCGAAGCCTGGGAACTACAAATGGTAATGAATCCATTTTTTTAGTCTATGTAAATCTACTTTATGCAAATTGGAAGAATTTTCGCTGAAAATAATTTTCCCTTGTCGCTCAATTTCATCATATTTCCGCGAAATACCTCGTTTCCAAAACATCTTACATCACCATGGGTCATGGACCTCATGCCTTTGAATATTATTACACGTATTTGATTCGACCACATATTTGATCTTTTAAAGTGGAAAACCTTGTTAAATACTGGATAATGCGAGGCAGGAAATCGTAGTAAACAGTTTAGGAAACTTTAAATGATTCGATTCGGAGAATTCATCATTATGGAGGGATTCAAAGATGATTGAACTTTTTTCATTCCAAGGCCGCTAAATTTCAAAGGTTTCGAGTGAAAAAATAAATTTTTAAACAATTTCACTTTCAAAGATTTAGTGCTTCCATGTTTCAGTCATATAATCCTGTAATTACGTAAGAAGTCATATGGAAGTTCTTGTATGAAAAGATAGTTCCATTTTTAATAAATGAGTTACACGGTGGGGCTGAACCAACTTTAACTGAAAGGTCCTTGCATATAGGATTTTCCAACTGATTATAGTAGTCTGTAATCCTATGAATGTTTTAAGACCAGAAACGAAGAAAATCCATAAGGTCCTTTTTGGAAGAAGTCGATTTTTATGTTCGAAGTATTAAAAAATAAAATAAAATCTAAAAATTTAATTACAAGATCTTTGTATAAGGGACTTTCTAACCAATTATGATAGATTGTAGTCCCACGGACATTCTGAACATAGAAAGAAAAAAATTCGATGAGGCACTTTTTGAGAAATCTATTTTTATGTTCAAAATATTTAAAACTAAAAAAATTCTAAGAATTCATTGCAAGGTCCTTGTATATAAGATTTTCCAACTAATTGTGTAGTTTGTAATGCTACGGATATTTTAAACAAGAAAAGAAAAAATCCATGAGTCCCTTTTTGAAAAAAGTCCATTTTTATGTTAAAAATATTAAAAAATTAAAAAATCATAATTTTCTCTCAATATTTGTTAATATTATAAATTATATATTCAGAAACATAGGATGTTAACAGAAAGCATTAATTTTCCAAGAGTTTATAATTAATTGGGCTACATATGGAACAATATAGTTTTTCTAAGTGATGTATAGTTCCTCGTGTGATTATCTTTTACTATATTTCCTTTAAAAACTATTTTGGTCAATATATAGTACAGTTAATTATAAATTTCTGGAACATTAATGCTTTCTATTACAGTGATGCCTTCTGAGACTAGGCAAACCGAGCCTACCACGTTTTTGTCTTGGTTCACTCCTTGTTTTGTCTCGTTCTCTCAGCCCTCTTTCTCATTTCGACTCATCTCGTTTTGCCTCGTCCCGTGTTGTCCTTCCCCGATAATGATGCCGTACGAGACGAGGCAAACCGAGCCTGCCTAGTTTTCGTCTCGGTTCATTCCTCGTTTGTCTCGTTTCTTCATCCCTCTTCCTCGTTTTGACTCATCTCGTTTTGTCTCATTCCGTGTTGTCTTTTCCCGAAAATGATGCCGTACGAGACGAGGCAAACCGAGCCTGCCTTGTTTTTGTCTCGATTTATTCTTTGTTTTGTCTCGTTCCCTGAGCCCTCTTTCTCGTTTTTACTCTCCTCGTTTTGACTCGTTTCGTGTTGTCCTTTCCCGATAATGATGCCGTACGACTCGAGGAAAACCAAGCCTGCCTCGTTTTTGTCTCGATTTATTCTTTGTTTTGTCTCGTTCCCTGATGCCTCTTTCTCGCTTTTACTTTCTTCGTTTTGCCTCGTCCCATGTTGTCCTTTCCCGATAATGATGCCGTACGAGACGAGGCAAGCCAAGTCTGCCTCGTTTCCGTCTCGGTTCATTCCTCGTTTTGTCTCGTTCTCTCCGCCC
>JAUMHM010052336.1:0-14943 GCA_032362435.1 Melikaiella ostensackeni
TTGAAATCCCCACAAATCCGCCAATTGTGTTCTGAATATTTCAATTTATCCAATACCAACTTGATATTTTCGTAATTTTCATTCAACGTAGTTGAATTTGCTACCGGTATGAGAGCAAAAACATTCATATTGTGAAGCGAAGCAGCTTTTAAACTTCTCTTACAGGAATCTATGAATAGTCTCCATTCGATGGCTCTGTAAATCCCTGGTTTCAATTCATCTATCAATCTATTTATATCGTGACAGTAAACTAATGAAGGCTGTTTTTGTTTTATGAAATATTTCCCGAAATCTCTTTCTCTATTCCTATAGTCAGTTGCTTTCACATTTTTTCAACCAAGTTTTCCTTTTTTAGTATAGAAACCAAGAATTCACTTGTTCATTTGGATAGTCCTAAGTCTCTGATGAGATCGTTCAATTCTTCTTTTGGGAAAAGCTGTGGTTTCTTTTCTTTACTTCCTACATATTTGTCGTCAATGTCAGATTCACTGGAGCATTCTTCTCAGCTAGCGTCTTCTTGGACCTCCAAACTTTCCCGAGAAAAATACATCCGATTCCTTCAATACCTTGCTTATCTGTATTTTTTTTTGTTGAATTCAGTTAAGTCGTTCTTGCAGAAATAGCAATCCTCTTCACAAATGGGTTCTGCCCATAAAGTTGGAATTTCAATTGGAGATCTTCAGTATTTTCACTTTTATGCCAACGAGTCAATTGTGATCTACAATAATCGCATATTTCATGTGGCACCCATTCTTTATCCTGATCAGCAATTGTGATATAAAAATCTTCGTAAGTCATTCTGATCTACTCAGAAACTGTCCTAAGAGTTTTTGGTGTATTGGATTCACTGCAAACGTAGCAGAATGAATCAGGGTCTCTTTTACAATGATGTTTTGAGGTGGTAGCTTCAAGATCAACTTGTGATTTAGAACCTTTAGATTGTTGAGTTAAGAATTTTTTGGTTTTATTCATAAATGCCATGAGTATATTATAGACTCACACATTAGGGATCCTGGTCCGATGGCAGGGGAGCCTGCCATCCTGGGAGTGATAACGCTCATACCTCCCCAGAGCTAAGTATGAGGGCTTTCCGACTTTGACGAGGACAAAGACAACTCATCGTCGCACATACAACGGCTTCATTCTCACACCCTAATGCCCTCCTGCAAGGCAGTACGTTCCTACTGGCCTCGTTACTCCAACAGATAGTGATACGGATCATTCTACACATCCTCTTTCAGAGCAGTTGTCATCGTTCACAGAATCTGTCGGAGTAGCAGGATTTCGTCACTCGTTCAAGCAACAGGATCATACTGAGAGAGAATCTCGTTCAGCATTATCAAAATAACAAAGGTGCATGCATCACCTGATTTCACTGAGGGGTCAAACATATAATTATGCAGTGCGAGAATGTGCGAAATGCTGGTTTGCACGATTGTTATCTTCATAATGCTGTCGACGGCATCAACTGATTTTTGACTAGCATTCAATTTCCGCTAATAGAGAAATCGATCAAGTAAAGTCTGGTCCGTTGGATTCAAAGTTTGCCCGAAGTTACGTATCAAAGATCATTTCCAGTATTTTCCAGTATTTAGCTATTTTTATTATTATTTTTTATTAGAACACTATTTTACTATTTATTTTATTAGTACACTTTTTATGCAATACACGTAATTTTTACCAAATTTACTCGTCGCCAAAATGCTCTGTCTAGGAATTACATACAAAACACGCACGAGTACGATAATACGTCTGTTCATTTTGGCGTATAGCGACACACTGCCTACGTATCCACGGCATGGTAGTGTTGCCATTCCTCAAGCTTAAACTTCTATTTAGTGCATTCCATTGGGCGTTGTATGCATTCGCATCACAACCAGTCAGCAGCAACCATCTCTCGCACTGCAGTAATCCACCAGTCTCCATTTTTCTGGTGATGGTGGGTTCAAGAAGTCGAATGCTAGATACGCTGAACGTATCATTATGGGCCGACTTCTCTCTCCCAACCGATCTTCGTTACCACCAGGTCTTTTGTACAGAATCTATGCAAGTATGGCTCAGATTATAGTTTATTCAAACCCTGGGGTAGTGTCTCCTAAGGCAAAAAATTAAGTGCAATAATAAAAATACATTAGGTATGTACAATAAAATTAGATTACAGTCAAGTAAAAATAATTAGCAGTCGCTAGGCAATCAGCGGATCTTATACGAGTGGGCAGAGAATTACAGAAGTTAGCAGAAAATACAGAGAAAGAATTGAAATATACCGAAGTTTTACATATAGGAATGTAAAGTAAGTCTCCGTCTCTTCTGGTAGTACGACTCCGAACACTGCCTACATGTTGAAATGACTCACAAAGGAACGGAGGATTGCCAGAGCTAAAAATACAATGAAGATTGATGATCATAATATATTTTCGCCGATCTTTTACTCGTAACGAATTAGGCGCGTTGATATACGGTGATATGGACGTGTATCTTGGCAGAACGTAGATAATTCACACACCTGTTCCTGCCATTTAAGCGGAAGGATTGACAATAGCACCCAAATTGAGAGCAGAGTTAGTGTATTGGATAGAACTATAGTATTTAAAACTAGCGGAGGAAAAGCTGAAGTGCCGATGCTACTGAGATAAGCGGGACTGCTGAGGACCATGGCCTTTCTTCGTCGGAATTTTTCGTTGTTGTAGATAAAAGCGATTTTGTTTATGTAAAGCATAGATATCAGGAGCATGAATGTAATTCGCGTATATCAGTGAATTACCAAGAGCAGGTTTAAATTATGTTGGCCGTTAACTCACCCAGTAATCGCTTGGCTGAAAATAGAAGGTCACAGAGCATTGTATTAGCAAATTTTACTGGTACGGACTTCGGATTATCAGGGCGAGAAGTACCTGACCTGTAGCTGTTGACGATATCAGAAGTCCGGATGGTAAAATTACGTATATCAGAGATAACTTTCATTCGATGCATGAGTCGCGTTGTACGAGGTTGTTTATTTTCAACGTTTAGCTTCCTCGCTGACGAGGCCTGATTAGAGTGGTTCAACAAAGACTACTGGAATTGTTCCAAGATCGAGTGGACATGCCAATTTTCTCAGATGATAAGCTTATACCAATAAACTTCAGAGTAGAAGAATACTGCATCCACTGAACAAAAAAGTCAACTCAAGAGGACCAGAAAAAGGCAGAAAACATCCAGATCGAACAACAACATTCACGAAAACCAGAGCCGTCGAAGCAACGATAAAAAAGACCTCAAATTGAAGTGCGATGCACGAAGCGTTCGTCACTCACGAATATTTAAAAAAAATCCCTTCTGGACAAAGGCCGTTTGTTCCACTGTAACACTTCTAATTAAAACGGCCAACACAGCTTTGCACGGTGAAGATTTATTTGTATAAAATCCACGTCCGAGGAGCCTTAGTTGTATCTTTTGGGTTGGAGAGGATCTTCATATTAATCGCCTTTATTCCGAGATAAGATCTGCAATCAATATTTTCTAACATGAGTGTTCAACCACGGATGGGTCTACACTTAAAACTAACTAGGTCGTTCTAGCATCAGACCTGGCGTCATCAAAGGCTTCCATGAGCCAAGCTTTAGACATTTCATCTGAACAGACGATGGTTTCTCTTAACAGACGATGTTGAACAGACGTTGATCTGAATAGACGATGTTCCCCTTGAAACGGCCGTCCTCAAATCTCGGGCCGTGCCACCAAGTTTTACCCTATCAATCTTCTTCTCGAGCGCTGCCTCAATAACTATCGCTTGATCCGGACTGAGATTTTTAGTTGGAAAGCCATCCGAAACTATGTCTATCTTCAGGTGATTACTACAAGCAAGGCTAAGAGTTACCTTGGTCAGCGACTCTTCTCCTCCTGATCTTCCTGTCTTGCTTTCGTGTGCTGCCGTCGGAAGGGAGCCTCTTGGGGGTCCCTGATCCAGGAAGGACTTTGCCTCGCAATAATGCTTGCTAGCGGTTATAATCGTATCATTTCCTGGCCGAACTGTAGTACCTCTTCTTTTGTGCTTTTTTGGGCCCCGCATGCGAGTTAGCATTGACACCTTCGGTGAAGCTAACTAAAGTCTCATCGTCTGCCCTACCGCACGATTTGGTAAAGCAAGCAATAGCGTCTCCTCCGCTTGTGCCCATCTTCTGGGAAGAAAATGCATTTTTGGAGAGGGTCATTGAAGACACTCCCAATTGGGATACATTTATTGAAATGAAAAATTCCGAATTTGATATTTGGTTTTTAATGATTTTCAATATACATAGACGCAGATACAGCAAAACAAATCGATCGATTATAAGAGTACTTGAAAGAATGAGCAATCTTGAATGCTTAAAATATTAGAAGTTTTAGAAATTTCAACCCTTTCAAAAAGTAAAACAAAAATGTTATACAAAACTAGCTATGGTATATCTATTTGGATCCATTCTCTCGTAAAAAGGAAGATTACGAGCGTCTTCATCTCTTATTCTATTACGATTGTTCCTTAGGGTTATTGAAATCAAGTTGTCTCTGTCATCGTATATTGGTTTATACACTCCGTTGATATATACTCCAATTATTACATTTTCTCGTAGCCTAACATAATGCCTTCCTAATAATTTCTGTTTGTAAGGTCTAGTATGATGATGGATGAAAACGTTCGGATATCTAATAAAAATCTCTTGATGTTCTACAGGACGTAACATTACCGGCGGCCGTTGTATCTGTGAACTTAAATCTGTAAAAATAAGTAGAAATTGATCAATTTTAATACCTCAAACAGGGAAGAAGCGAACAGAAGGTGATGAATCCATTTTTTGATAAAATTGAGATAATGATTGTTTCTGGTGCAAGAAATTCGAAAAACTAGAATTTTCTCCATCACTCTCAACATTCATCAACTGCGTCATTCATTCCCGGAAAAACTGAATTTTGACAATTTACAAGGGAAAAAAGGTTGTTTAAAAAAAATGAAAATTTTTTCGATCAAATGAAATACTAACTTATCTGGTGAAAAAAAACAGGAAAATGCAAATGGTTTGAAAAATTGAAAAATATGTTAATCAAAAAATATTACTCTTGACATTCATCAAATGTATCATTTATCCCAAATAGTAACTTTTCACGATTTACCGGAATGAATAATTTGTTCTAACAAGTATTAATTATTTAAACAATTGAATATTAGTTAAAAAGTACTTGGAAGCTTGTTACTCATCCAATAAAATAATTCATGTTGAAGAAGTTCAAAGCATGCTACTGTTCATGAACATGCTGTTCAAAGCATGCTTTAGCATAAATTTCTCATGAAATTGCTATTTTTCATTTTTTAATTATATTTTCCGGGTATCATACAACATGTTTGTGGAGGACTAAAGTCAAAGTTATTGGTTGAAAATTATTCGTTGAACATTCCTTCAGCAGTGATTAAACTTTAATTTACAAATAGTGAATAACAAGAACTTCTTTTTCCCGTTTTATCGAAAACTGAGCATTTTCCATTTAAAAAACCCATCTTCATTTCAAAGGCCCGGGACAAAGTGGGGCGAAATAAGAAAACGAGATTAAAAGTAACTTCTAGGCTGCAAGTCTTGACCGATTTTCGACTTTATTTTTTATAAATATTTAACATTAAATTTTAAAAAGATTTGTGTGAGCCAAATTTTGAATTTTCGTTTGTTTAAACTTTTATGGTAATGCAAAAAGTGAAAATATGTCAATGTTTTTCAATTTTCTTTTTTAAATTTCTTAAAAAATTGTTTTACACGCCGCATAACCTGAATTGGATACTAACCTCATTATTTAATTATGCGAAACTCATTTCCAACCGTCTTTATCGATACTAAAACGATTAATGTGAATCATAGTCAATAAATGACCGAAATATCTAATATATACTAAAAAATAGCTGAGACTAAATTCGTTACAATAGATTAAAATTTCGTGAAATATTTCATCGCAATTGTATTGCAAGTGATGACAAATAAAAAAAAAACTAACAAAAGTATCATTGTTCAAATATAAGCTCATTAGTAAACAAAGTTGACAATATCTTCCAGATAAGAGTTTTACGTAATTAAAACTCCTCCAAGATAATATGTTTTGTTCAGCCTTTTTTTAAAAATAATATTAGGGTGTTACGTGGATTTTCAAAACTGGAGGAGTATTTTTTTGATGAATTTTCTCGTGGTATATTTTTTATTCGAATCAAAAATGGTTCTTCAAACGATGAAAAGTAATTCATATCGCGAGGAAAACTTTATCTGATGTATTTTTCCTTTGAAGGGTTTTTTTCGAAATAAATATATGCCTTTTTTTATTGTATTTTAAAGCTGAATTATTTTTTTTATTGAAAAGTGTTAATAACTTTTTAATTATTATATTAAGCGGTTGATAAACGGCAAAAGTTAGAATTCCAAATTAAAATGAAATAATTGAACGTTATGGAGCACAAAATGAGCTTTCAATTTGATTTTGAGAATATTGGATATAAAATAAATATTATTGTCATTATATTTACCAATATAATCAAGAAAAATCGCCAAGGTGAGATATAGGGCAGCAGTAACGATCATCATATCCAGCAAATACAAGGAACTGCCTTTTGAAAAATTCTGTGATAAATGTTACCAATCAATGTTCTACACGATGTTTTATCAGATTGGAACTCATTTTTCTGAAATGTTTGTATTTCATAAGTCTGTTTAAGGTAAACGTCCCAGTAATCGTGACGCCAATTTTCTTGCTTCTTATCTAATTTGAATTAATTAAACTTCCATTTGATACTATAAAATGCTGAAAGTAAATGAGTTTTATCATTAAATGTTACTTTTAACATATTTTTTTACAATACATTCAAATTATAACCAAGTTTCACGATTATTTGGACCATCACGATTACAGGGATATTTACTTTACTGCTTTTCCGAACAAAATTTATAACAAACATCCAAGTTCAAGATAAGCAGCATTAGTGAACGTATAGTGAAATAAAATAAAAGATCAGGAAAAAATCTTTAAAAGCATTTTTTTTTATTTAAATTAAAAACTAAATTGTTTTATCATATCAAAAATTCATTTCCAACCGTCTTTATCGATTCCACAAACATAATGCAAATCAGTCTGTAATTAGCAGAAAGAATTTGAATTTTCTGAAATTTTTATGCTAACATTTCACTGGGTATAATCAAACGAAGAAAATAAATTTAGAATTTATGCAAATTCCTATTCCTCTTAACCTCTTACAATTAAACCCTAAAATAATTACAGAAGCCTGAGAAATTAAAAAAATTCAGAATAAAAAAAAAGAAACTGGTGAAGAAGCTTCTGTTCTTTCTCTTCTCTTTTTTTGGGAAGTGAAAATGATAAAAATTATTGTAATTTGATCCAACTGTTCTTGTTTAGTCGTTTTTGGTTCTTTGTGTATAATTTTCGTTTAATTTTCAAGTATTTCGTTATAGAATTTTCAATCACGTTGCCCCACAATGAGATTGCTATATAATTTTACAAGTGTATACATATATTACAAATAATGTTTGTATACAGGTATATGCCGCTTTTTCAGGCGGAAGTCATTCATAAACACACAGGCTTACGTTTGCATTTATATACAAAAAAAAAACATTTTCAAAATAGCACACGATATATCATATACTAAATTTCACTGATATTATGTCAAATTGAAGAAAATTGTTGACAATAATTGTTCTCCAAATCATTCATTAATTCCTTAATTAATTCGTATAACAACTTGATTTCATTCTGTGATTTCGTGACTTACCTCTTATATAAACAAATAACATATGAATATTCATCCACATGGCGGAATTTTTAACAATCATTTTGCTGGGATTGTTTAATTCATTTAAAACTTACATTTGAAAAATCAAGAATACTTGAGAGAACGAATCGTGAATGCTTACCCTGATGGGAAAATGGTGTATAATCTATCGATAGTTCAAAATGTTTAACTCCTCCCCTCCCCTTCCCAACCATCCCCCGCTCACCTTCTCCTCCTCACTTGCACCGCACACTTCCCCTCTTGACCCCAACCCGCATTATCACTGACCACACTTCCCTACTCTCCACTTCATGCCCCTCCCACACCTTCCCTCTCTTCTCATAACTCCACCACCTTCTCCCCCCCTTTCGCTCATTCCCCTCGCGGAAAAAAGTAGCCCATAGGAATATCCATACTCTTTATCTCAACCACATCTACTAAGCAAAGCTCTCCACGAGGGTCCATGAGTATCTAAAGTCTTTCGTTTCAGGCGTCACTCTTTCTTTTATAAACAATTGTCCTCCATACATTCCTATCCTTGCATACATTTTTTGCTTCCTTTACATATCGACATCGTTTCATGCAGGCTCTCGTGTTTCTACGACTCCTCATATCCCTTCGCTTCAGAGTCACAGGGCCGGCGTGACCGACTGTGCAGACGGTGTTTCTGCATAGGGAGGCAAAACTTTAGGGGCGGCAAATCGTCGGTTCCTTACACATAAGATAGGTATCTGATTATTTTCTATGAACTGACGACAGGAAAATGATTCGTTCCTCCCGAAAAACAATAGAAGTTTAATTTGACTTCAATTAAATATTTTATAAATTCCTGTAACAGTTCAGGTTTAATACAAAGGTGTATATCAGTCGAATGACTGAGAGCATCGAATATTTTTTCAAGTGCTACTTCCATGTACTTAAACTCAATGTTGGAATTATGTTATCTCGGTTGTCGTTTTGTGTCGCCAAATGTCAAGCGTAAACTGGGTGATAGTAGGTGTTCAATAAACACCGCCGATTCGTCGGTGTTCATAAACATCTATTACCCAGAATAATACTGAGGCTCATTTTGGCAGTAATATAATACAGTTCCTTTCGGCATTAATTATTATATATTATTCATCGACGAGAAAAATCTTTCATTATGCCGCAAGACAAACATATACGGCTTTCCGGTGCGAAGTATCGGAAAAAAGAGCGGCAAAAGAGGCAAGATTTGAAAAAGAAAGTGTTTCTTTGGAAAAGTATTTAAAAACTAGTGATGTTGTTAGTGATAGTGTTAGCGATAACACAAAAAGTTCATCACCATCGATTTCGACTTGTCGAGACAAACATTTGGGAAGCGGGGTACCTAATGAATCATCAGATAACGACGTAGCTTTTAAGAGAAGAAACAGTCTCGATTTCAACTTCGAATTTTATTACTACCAGAGCGGAGATTCCTTCAGCTCCTTCAATATGGCCACATGAAATAAACGACGATATGAGGTTACTCATAGTCAAAAAAGGACCTGCAAGTATACGCGAAAAAGATTATGCGGGGGGGGGGGGCAAAATCCCCGAAAGATAAGAGCAGACGTCATTTTAATGAATCATATTATCACAGGCGTATGGTCAAGAGAAAAGTCATTTCGAGATCATGGCTCGTCTACTCGAAAAGCGCAGATGCGGTGTTTTGTTTCTGTTGCAAACTTTCTACAACCATTCAAAATGCTTCAATTTCGGGAGGTTGCAATAATTGGATTCATATTGGTGAGAGACTTTGCTCTCAAGAAAAGAGCTGAATCACATTAAGTGCACATTAACAGTAGAATGAGTTAGCATTAGGAGTAAGGGTGAATAAAACAATCAGTCTTTGGCAATGAGAGGAACGTCAGAAAAATTATATGTTCACAATAATGAAAACTTTTCAAAACTAGTTGAGCTCATTTCAAAATTTGGTACTGTTATGTCCGAGCAACTTTTAAGGATTGAAGATGGTCTCACACAACAACATTATCTCGGTAAAGATATTCAAGATGAAATTATACATTCACTGATGAATAAAATTAAGCAGAACATCTTAAATATTGTGAAAAATTGCAAATATTATAGTACTATTGTTGACTGTACTTCAGATGTCAGTCACATTGAGCAAATGACTATTATAAAACGTTGCGTGAATGGTACGAGAAGTCCTGTAGAAGTTCGGGAACATTTTCTTGGATATGTACCAGTAACTAGCTCCAAATGTGCAGCACTTACTGAAGTTATGCTAGATGAACTCCAAAAAAATAGCGTGTCTAATGAAAATTTAAAGGGTCAAGGATACGATAACGGTTTAAATATGAAAGGCAAGCATGTTAGAGTTCAATAACGTATTAGAGAAGAAAGTTCTCGTGCTTTTTTCATTCCTTGCAGTCGCAATTCACTTGACTCGGTTGTTAACGATACAGCAAAGTCATCGAGAGAAGCGGTCTCACCAAGATTCAAAAGAAGTTAATGCTCAACAACTATTAGAGGAACAAGTTTTATCACATTCAATTGATAAAACAACATCAACGACACCTCCGAATGTGTGAAAGCACGTGGTTGTAGTTGGAAACGACTGCTACCCCAGCATCCTAATTGCTCTTAGAATACTACTCACTCTTCTGATTACCGTGGCTAGTGGCGAATGCAGTTTTTTAAAATTAAAATTAGTTAAAATCTACTTAAGGTTTACGATGAGCGAAACGCGTTGAGCAGTCTCAGCGATGATTCCGATTAAGCACAAACTTGGTGAAGATTTGGACTAAAAAGAACTCGTACGTGAGTTTGCTGCAATTACAGCGCGAAAAGTCAATTTCTATTGACACTGTGCTTGATGCATAGGACTCAGACTTCACAAAATCACTAATGTTACCAGGCATGTTTTGTGTACAAAAAATCGCCCGAAAATGTTCACCGACCATCATGCTCATTCTGGTTGGTGCTATGAAGCTAATACTATTATTATTAATAATGATGAATGGAAAATTATATTGAGCCTCAATAAAAATTGTCTATGGTGATCGTTGTCAGTTTGGCTTCAGGGTCCAGTAAGTTGAAAACAATATTGAATTGTTTCAGACGTGTCGGCACACGAAATTTACAACAATCACCAATATACAACTATTGTTATTCTTATTATAGGGCGGCCTAATTTAAGCTTGCATAGGGTGGTAAACGTGCTAACGCCGGCCCTAACACGACATTCTTTGAGAACCCACTCATTAGTGACTTAGTCCATCAGCGTTTTTTTACCTCTATCTTGAGATTTGTACTGTTCATTCTCTGCGAATCATCAACTCATTCTGCCTTAACAATCTTGTCAACTGCAAACGCCAGTCCACGCATTTCGACTATCTCGAAATCAACACCTTTTTCGTCTAGGAGAGCCAGTCTTAGACATTTTTCCATGTACCTGTATGTATTGAATATCCACGGGGAAATAACGCAGCCTTGCCTTACACCTTGCTTCATTCTTTGAGGACTTTTCAAGGTTCAGTTCTATCCACTTTATTAAAAGCCTTTTCCAGATCAACAAATGCACAGAAAACTTTTTTGTTTACACTCAAACTTTTTTCTATGAAGTGCCTCAAGCTATATATCTGATGCGCACATGATCTCCCTGGCATAAATCCATTTCAAATCTACTTTCTCGAAATATTTGGATTTAATTCGATCCCAGGAGTTCAAAAATGCAATTTTTTCAAATTACTATGTGTGTGGGTGTGTGTATAACTTCATTCTGTTTAGTATACCTCGAAAAGTAAAAGAGCCATGACCTTATTTATATAGGGAAAACTTTTTTCGGATATTCGAAATTCAACAATACTGTTTCTAGTTTGTTTGTTCGCCTCTTTGAAACGCATCGATTGACCTAGTGTTGAACCTTCTATGACCTACTTGTACCAATTTATAAAGTTTCAAACAAATGGTTTATTCTGTTTATATGAGAAAAAATTTGTTGATATTAGGAATATACAGCAGTACTATATCTGATATATTCGTTCACGATTTTGCGCGTCGAATCACCTATTGATGAACCTTTCATAACCTCTTTTTTGATCTAGCAATACCAATTAAGAAACTTAAAAAATAGATTGTTTATCTTGTTTGTATGAGAAAAACTTTTTTGATATTGAAAATATAACAGTATTGTATCTGAGGCATTTGCTCGCGGCTTAGAGACGCATCGACTGACCTATACGCAAACCTTTTATGGCCTTCCATGATTAAGCAATAACGTTTTTTATTTATTCAAAAACATTGTTTGGCTTGTTTATATAAGCAAAATTTGTTTAAAATCAAAAATACAACAGTACTGTATTTTATGTATTTGTTCGCATCCTGGAGACGCATCGATTGACTTATTAACGAACCACCTTTTATCGATAAACTCTAGCAAAAAAAATATCCCTGAAAGAAAGCATCCCTCTATGAGAAAGCAAATGTGGATCATTTTTTTTCTAAACCAAGTATTTGTAATAAAGAAGCTTTTTTTAAGCATAAGCTACTCAATTTCCTCCGCTACCGTTCGTTTTCGGATCTCCGAAATAACCAAGTATCCTGTGGGTAGCTTTGCGATGCACACCAACCCAGCCATTCATATCTTCGCGAAGAATTATTCTTTCCCCAGGATCGACATTTCTCATCTCACATGCCTTCTTCCTTGTTTCCGGTACACATAAAATATCCATAGCCTTCTTACGTGCATTGTATCCCGCAATTCCCTTCTCTTAAGATCATTTACACCTCTAGCCTTCCGAACACTCAATCTCCATTCATCGCCTGAAACTTTTCCAGGGACATGCCTTTCGTCAACAGGAGTGCCAACTCTATCCAAGGCTACATTTGCATTTATGTTGTCTATTTTTTAAAGTGTACACCCAACTATGTACCAACTGTACTACTGTCTGGCCAAGAATGTCCTTCCCTACTTGTAGTTTGCTTTTTTTTAGTCAATTATCTAATTGGAATCAGGCTCCCCAAACCTCAATACATTTTCGAGGGACAAAGTTTTGGATGCGAAGTACAAAAAAATTTCCGCTTAGAGCGCCCATTGGCGTCAACACAAACGTACCTGTTGTCGATGATAAGCGCCGAACATGTGCGTGAGTTATTGTGATTTTCTGGCATGTGGCAGCAAGAGAATAATTTTTAATCACTTTTTAAATATTCTTCGACGCATTGTCAGAACAGTGTCCTTTAATTCACAGTATCTACATTTGTGAGTGTCTCATCGTCGACTTCATCAATAAAAAGTAATTTTTTGAGGAACTTCAACGGATTTTATAAGATTTCTCAGGATTTCAATGATTTGAAGTGATTTTATAATATTTTAATAGGTATCAAGTATTTTCATAAAATTTTAGAGATTTTGATACAATTTCCGAGTTATCAGGAAAATAATTCGATACAGCGTGTTTGTTTTATCTTGAGACATCGAAATATTTCAAGGAATACGCATCCAACGGAAAAAATGTCCTTGATAAAAATCATTTATTTTCGAGGGGGAAAAACGAACCCGCAAAAATTTACCCCATACCCCACCCTCTGGGGGCGGGAGGGGGGTACTTACAAAATTTCAAGTAGAAACCTATATTTTTTATTGCAGATTCAGATTCTCCATTAGAAAATACGTAAGTTTTATTCAAAATTTTTTTTCCGATTCACGCCGGATGACAAAGTATTTACGGATTGAAGTCGCGCAAGCACAGGCGCAACCGAGGGTAGTTCACCGGGGGTGGAATGTGGATGCGACTCCCGCATTCCAAATCTGCGACTTCAACCCGCAAATGCATTAACATCTGGCGCGAATCGAAAAAATTTTCCGAATAAAACTTACGTATTTTTAATGGAGAATCTGAATCTACAGTGGAAAATAAAGGTTCCCATTTGAAATTTTAAAGTTACCCCTCTCACGCCCTCAGGCGGTGGGGGATGGGGTGAATTTTTGCGGGGTCGCTTCTCCTCCTCGAAAATGGAAAGTATTTATTACAAAAATTTTTTGTTAGGTGCGTATTTCTTGAAATATTTCGATGTCTTAAGGTAAAAGAAACACCCTGTATAACTACTGCCTGACGATTCCGGCATTTATCATGATAGAAAAACCGATTTTTCATACTTTATGTTCAGCCTCTTTTTGTGGAATAATATTAAGGTCTTACGTGGAGTTTTAAAACTGGAGGAATATATTTCTTGTGATATATATATTTTTATTTTTGTCCAAAATGTTTTTGAGCTCTAATTTCACAATGGAATTTGAACATTTTTCCCATGCCCGAGTTTTGGGCTGTTTTTGTGCACCAATCCGGATTTTTGGGCTCTTTTATTTTTCTCGATAAACCGACATCTGAGTGGAGCTGCTGGCCGCCAGCACCTCCACTACAGTCAATTTGAGAAATTGAAAAGATCAAATACAACCGAATTTTTTACTTTTCTTGGGCTCTCAAAAAATACAGAAATTAATTTCCAAAAAATCACCCCTATCACCAAAAAACTACCCTTAAAATTAAATATGCACCAAACATGAAGATAAGCATATTAAAATTTCAGGCTATTCTTGGGCTCTTTATGGACATGAATGCCGATTTTCGGGCTCTTTCATTCTTTTCAAAAAACCGAAATTTGGATGGAGGTGCTGGACGGCAGCACCTTCACTACAGGAAATTTAAGAATTTGAAAAAATCAAACACACCAGAATTCTGGACTTTGTGCTCTTCAAAATTGCAAAAATCAATTTTCGAAAAAACACCCCAATCACCAAAAAACTACCCTCAAAATTAAATATGCACTAGACCTTAATATGCGCATATCAGAATTTTGGGCTATTTTTGGGCTCTTTTTGGGCACCAATGCCGATTTTTGGGCTCTTTCATTTTTCTCAAAACACCGACATTTGGGTGTAGGTGTTGGCCGCCAGCACTTCCACCACAGGATATTCAAAAAATTGAAAAAATCAAAAGCACCAGGATTTTGGGCTGTTTTTGGACCTTCAAAAATTGCAAAAATAAATTTGTAAAAAACACCCCGAGTACCTGAAAACTACCCTCAATATGAATAATGCACTAGACCTAATTATAACTTGACGAAGTCCCCCTCACAACACTTTGTGATGAGAGAGAGACGGGTGGGGAGGCTTAGCTGGCGGCCCTTGGGTC
>JAUMHM010052423.1:0-14940 GCA_032362435.1 Melikaiella ostensackeni
CTCAATCTCTCACTCAATCTCTCAAAAACAAACCCTTCTACACACTTCCACAATCCACTCACCTCAAAATTCGCCACGAATATCAAAAAACTCAGCATCAAAATTCACCGCTACCTCACACTTTCATGACGGAAACGGAAGTCCAGTCTCCAATTAAAATCTAGTATTTTGAACCAGCAGGTCAAAGTTAGGAAAGGAAGGGCATTGACCCATTGATACAGTTCGACGATTTGAAGTGAATTAGATTCTAGTAATAGAGTTTAAATTTCTGCTAATGTTGAAGCGAGCAAATTCAAGTAGGGCATTAACCCAATTATTTAATTTTATTTGTTTTCTTATTATTTGTATTTCTTCTTATGAAGTGTAGCTTTTATTGTCGACAGTACAGGGTCCTTTGTCTCTCGAATTCTGCACTTCTTGTATATTTTTCACATTAAGGTAAAGAACGAGACTAAAAAAAAATATGCGTAACGAGGATTGTTTTGTACGGGAAGTGAAAACTGTCAACAATTGTCAGACTGTCTTCAAACAAAACTTCACAAACAAAACAATGATACTTTTCATCGCGAAAATCAGCGACATCGACTCCAATCGCATTAATTCAATTCTCATTTCACACCTCCGCATTACTTCACACATTTAACTATCCCCTAATTGGCATTTTCAATTTGATTAACAACAAACAGCTTTAACTACGGGGTTTGAGATTTTGTTTACAATTTGGTCCACCGTATCAGTGCACCTATGTTCTGTCTAGGTCAATCCAAAATGGCGACATCCAATGAAATGCAAAAATTCAAAAATTGTTCGTGCGAAAATATCTTTTTCCACAGTTCTGTGCAGTGCGGGTTGCATTTGGGGCTTTTTAATATATGCAGCAACCCTGTGACTCTTATATTCTTGGCCTTACTGTATACATAAAACTCTCATAAGACATTAAAGCAATTTTATTTTTATTAAAAAATCGTCAACTGACGTTATAGAATGTGCCTAAGAAGTTTAAAAACACCTTTTTTCAGAACACAAAGCGCATTTTCTAGCCCTTTTACTTTTTCATGCAGATATTTCTTGCATTTCGAATAGAATAATGTGAAACTTCCTTCTGAAAATGGAGGATGTCAAAAAGCACATTTATGAGTGAAAAAAATACCCCCTTTTAAATGGCTTCCGTATCCAGTACCGATAGAGGTTACACGGTGTTTTCCGAGTGCTATCATTCCTTGTATGGGTTGGTTCTGTTAGAGGGGGGACCTTAATGCATGGACTGGTGAACGAGGAGGAAAGGTGTGGGATCGAGGAGAGGAGATCTTCGTAAGAAACTCGAATTATAGGGAAACGGATCGGGACAGCAGGGGGCTTCTGGACTTATTGGGAAAATCGAGATGGTTTATCTGTAACAGCAATGCCAAGGGCCATGGAGAAGGGCGTTCACAGTCTAAGTGGACACCGTAATAGATTACATTCTGGTGGAAAAAAAGAATAGAAAAGAAAAGAACCGAAAGGAGTTGGAGAGATCACGAGAGAATTCCGAGTGAAAAGATAGATAGAGAAGGATAGCTATATGGAAGATGTCGAGAAAGCGGTAAAGGAAGGGAGGGAGTGGGAAGTGATAATCATGGAAAGAGGAGAACAGCAGAAATGAGATTAGAAGAAAAGAGGTGAATGAGACGATTGCAAGGCTGATAAGACAAAATGCAAGAGATGAGGATGACTTGGAGAATAGAATATTGAAATGTGGTGGAGAAGGGGTGAAAGAAAATATGTTTTTGTATCTTTTTTGAACGTCGATGCATGATTTTTAAGCAAAAATGAAATTATTGTTTTGATATATCACGTGTATCAGTACCATTTTTTACATTTGGTTTTCGTTCAGCTGCCCGGAAACAATTACATAACGTTTTCCTGGAAATGAAAAAAATCATAATTATTTTTTCACTGAATGAAAATTTTTGGGGAGGTGTACCGTTAAGTTAAGTTTGAAGTGCACCTTCTATTTCATTCCTTTCGTTTCCCTTTTTATTTGAAGCAAACTATTCGAAAATCATGCTAAGAAAAGTTATTCCTTCGCTAAATTTATTAATTTGTTAGTCTTAAGAACATGCATATTATATTAAGTAAGACAGGAATCAAAGTAAGTAAATGGATTTGATTGGATCAAGAAACAGTTAATTAGAGTTTTTATCTACTTATCGTAAAAATATCAAATTCTTGATTCAATATTCTGCTGTCCAAGGGAAAAACCTAGCAAGTGACATTTGCCATAGAGGTTATTTTCCCATGCAGGTATGTATGAAAATAGTCACTATGGCGAATGTCACTTACTAGGTTTTTCCGTCGGACAGCAGTATTTTATTCAACTTCACACAAATAAATGTAATAGAACAAATGAACTCAATAGTTATTTGCTTCAGGTATATATTATATTTTTGATCCAAGTTGTTTTACTGATTCTATTACTTTCGTCATTCAAGTAAGACGTTCTCTTGTACTCAGAAAATAGTGGCTTCTTTCTAATGAAGTCGTTAAGTAATTACATCTACTTGACTCAATGCACATTTTGTTCTGTGTATATGTCACGACCAATGACCGAAATCGGCCAATGTTTGAGAATGTCCGGTCGATTTCGGCAATGCCCGGCGTCAGTGGTCATTGTCCACAAAGGCCGGGTATTGGCGACCGTGCCCTCTGATGATGGGCATTTCTATTATAGACGGTAGGTTCACTCTGCTTCGGACTTTAGCCGGACATTGTTGACATTAACCAGATTCGTTTCACTTAATCGTAATCGAAAATTAATGCCTTTTACATCTCATACCAAAACTATGAATTTCATTTGGCTAAACGTTGTTCAGAAAAGAAGAAACAAAGTTGTTACATTGAATTATCCCGTGTGGAAAAGTCGATTGGGGCCAGCTTGGGCTCCGACTAGATTGCCCAATTAATAGTTGGGCCCCAACAGGGCACCCCAAACACTGCCCAATTGGTCTACTCACTGGGTTGTAACGCTCAGCCCAATTAAGGAAAAAAATATCCAAATTTAAAAAAAATTTTAATTTAAATCAAGAAATAATATTTATTTTCAAATTGTGAATTCTTAGTATTAATACAATTTTCTTATATATAATATATGCGTATATTGCGTACTGTATCTTTCTATATATATATATTAAACATTTCGAAACTTGTTACAGGGCCAACGGAACAGATCTTGTCTGTCTCTTTCGCTCATTAAGAGGTGTGAATATAAATAAATAAGAGTGAGCGAGATACTCACACGTGGAAAACAAATGAAAATGAAAGCAAATGTGTCTCTAACAAAATATTTAAATTGTCAACTGGTTAGATAAGCTTTTAACAAAAAAGTTGAATTTTTACCGAAACAGGTGAATTTTTAGCCTACAAAAAGATGAATTTTTAACCAAAAAGATTAATCTTCTGCCAAAAGACGATATACAAAAAAAATACTTTAATTTTCAACAAAACTGTCGGATTTAAAGGACAAAAAGACAAATTATCTACAAAAAGTTTAATTTTCAACCAAAAAATATAATTTTTTAACAAAAAAGCTCATTTTCTACCAAATAGTAGAATTTCTAACCAAAAATATGAATTTTCAACAAAAAAGTTAGTTTTCAAGCAAATAGTTTAATTCTCTACCAATTTTTTTAACTTTTAAGCCAAAGAGACGAATTTTCTACAAAGCAGTTGAATTTTCAACCCGAAAATATAAAGTTTCAACAAAAAATTAATTTACAACCAAACAGTTGAATTTTCAACTAGAGTGATGAATGTTTAAAAGGAGAATGTATTTTTTACAAAGTAGTTCAACTTTAAACCAAGATTGTAGTTGATTTTTCAAAAAAAGATGAACTCTTAACGAAACATGTAATACTTAATATTTCAACCAAACAAGATTTTAATTGTAAGTCAAGCACAATTGAATTCAACCAAAGAGACGAATATCCGCCAAAATACTTAAATCCTTTATCAAGAAAGACTGATTTTCAACCAGACAGTTGCATTTTTAATCAAGAAGGATGAATTTTCAACGAAAAATGGATGGCCCCTAAGTGTCTCGCTTGCTCTCATTTGTCTACATTCACACCTCTTAATGAGCGAGAGAAACAGCCAAGATCTGCTTCGCCGGCCCTGAAACTTAATATCAATGATTTAAACATTATTGTTTTTTGCTTCGAATCTTTCTTTGCGACCTCCTTGCCAATCTCTTACTCCATATAATGCAGCTCCAATTGCATCCGAAGTGGTTTTTTCTAAGGAATTATATTTTCCTCCTTCCTTAACTCTATGTGTATGAATTACAGCATCTAATTTCAGGGAATGTTAAAATGATATTTATCATTTTTAAAAAATTAGGTGACAAACAAGAGAAATAGCAATATACTTGTTGGGCTTAATATGTGAAAAATATTTAGTTATAGTATTTATTGAGTGAAATAAGACGATTGAATTTTTAGAGAATAACTTTTTTAACTTTTGGAAATTAATTAAAACTACGACAAAATTCTGTTAGAAACTCACATGTGTGCGTGTGTGTGTGTGTGTTTGGAGAGGGGGGAAGTGCAATTACATTAGTAAACAAGATAAATAATGAAAAGTAATAATGGGACTGCTTTCATAACCTATCCTTGAAAAAACCTAACCTCAAAAACGCTTCACCTTTTCTTATATATTAAAATTTGTATGTAAAATGTACTTTTTTGATTTCGGACAATTTCCGTCTTGATCAGTTTTGTGTTATACAACTATTCCTTACATGTTCATACATTTTTGAGGTTGCTAATTTTAATGTGTAATTGTAGAATACTATTCCTGCTCCTACATTTGGAGTATTTTCGAGATCTGAATCCTGCTCGGTATCATTTTCATTCTCGGAACCCTCCTGCCTAGGAATTTCTAAAATTTCGTCTGTGTTGACGTCCTGAACATGCTCTAAAATGAACAATAATTAGGGAGACAAATATATTTGTATGTATTATAATAAAATCTCTTAAGGCTGTTGGACTCAAGCTCTAACTTAAAAATTCAATCACCTCATTTTATCAAATAAATAGTAGAATAAAATATTTTTTAAGTAATCATCAGCGATACTTCTTTTTTGAATAAAGATTGTGCATGCAGATGAAAAAACAGTTTACTTTAATCATTTTTGCGCAAAATGAAATTTTCTAATGTTCAAGTTAGTTGAGGTTACCATTCGAAAATTTAATTTTATGCAAAAATTATTAAAGCAAACCGGCTCTCCCTATATATACACGCTAATATTCAAAAAAGGAGTCTAGCTTGGTATTCAAAAAATATTCAATTGTAATATTCATTGCCTCGCCTCTAGCACACGTAAAATGTGGTAATTGAATTTTGAGGTTAGAACTTGAGTCCGACTACCTCTACAGCTTCATTGACGTTTCCTTTCATCACTATAATTATTTTTCTGAATTAAATTTCGGCCTTGCCGTAGTCTATATCATAAAGATTCAATTTCCATACTCAACTTTTACTTGATGTTATTATTATCATTTTGATCTAAAATAAACTCACCATCGTCATCAATACTCGAGTTGTCTTCAAATGTTTCTATAACTTCTTTAATCGTTCGATATTTTTTAACCAGTGGGCGTCATTTTTCATTCGCACGGCGCATTTCATCACTATTATCCCGATCCATATTAATTTATGATGCGATGCAGTTTACAAGTAATTCAATAGCAGCAAACCACACCAAAACAGAGCAGGCATTTTGTCTCTCTACCAATAACTGCTGGGGTTACTTGAGTGCCAGACTTGTATTTGTTACGTCACTAGCGCTCACTATGGGCACTCTTTGAGTGAGTCCGATAAAAGCACAAGATTGAACACTGATCGGCTGTATTAACGTAAATTTTAATAATGAAGAATTCAGAATAATTGGTAAAAGTTCAGTATTTTGGTAGTATTGCATTCAGTCCCTCATATAATTAAAATCATTTGTTAATTAATTTCACTTTTTCTTAATTGAGCTGCCCAGTTGGGGCTCAACTGTGGCCTAAATATTAATTGGTCTAATTTGGGCCGACTTCCACACGGGTAAATAATGCAGTGTCATTTAAGATCCTTTTCCCTGAAGTCCTTGTATTTGAATGTCATTCTTTGGAGCTAATAACAATTTAAAATTTCATTTTACTCATGCGCTTACATTTTTATAAAAAATATTACTCACACTGTTGAATCATTGCTTAATAATTATGCTTCACTTTATATGTTAAGCATTTGGATGTACAATAACTTACTATGTTTATAATTGTATATTGTATATACATATAGGAAAAGATTGGTCAAAAAACCATCATTGGCTCCCAGTAGAACCGCGGAAAATTATATACATGACCACACCTCACAACCGTAAAGAGGGTGAACACATGGTACGATGGAATCACAATGAAGGGCCGGCAAAACCCTCGTGTGTCTTGAGGACACGAAGCGTCCCAAGAACGGCAGCTCTCTACATCCATCTCGCAAGTGCCTTGGCATATTTCTGGCACGCAGGTATAGCTTCGAGGTTACGAACAAATGATATTTTCGCAACTGCGAGAGCACATATGACAGGACAATCACTTTATTCTAATATTTTTGGAACATTGACTGCAGCTCCCTTATAAGGTTACGATACCTCTCCCCATTTTCCTTTGCCTTGACTGTGATGTTGGCGTCAGCCGGAGCCTGGAATTTAATCACGAGGATACTTCGATTGTCTTTGTCAAGGAGTACGATGTCAGGCCTCGAGTGTACTGTAGGGACTCTTAGTTTTAACTGGTAGTTCCAGTAAATTTTGCACAACTCGTTCTCGACAATTGACTCTATCCATTTGGGAGCTTTCGGCAGGTCAGGGTCGCGGATAACACCATAAGAACGACAAAGATGGTAATAAAGTACTCTCAAGCCCGCATTGTGTCTGTGAGGATATGTCGTTTCAGCGTGAGTTGGACACCCGGATAATATGTGCCGTAGGTGCTCAGAATGTGCATGACACGCTCTGCACCTGTCGTTGGGAACTTCTTCACGCAAGTTCCGGCTACGGTATACCAAGGTGGAAGTGACACCGTCCTGACACGCGAAAATAAAACCTCCTGTACCTGAATTGAGTCCGGATGATTTAAGGAAAGCAAAGCGTCAACTCCATCGACAAGGACTAATCATTAACATTTCTGTGAAAGTTCCCGTGCATTTTCTTGTCGTGGAGCTGCTCGAGGAAGTTGTTCACTTCTGCTCTCTTTACTCGGGCTTTTAGAAGTAAGGCATCTAGATGGAGTCATGCACTTTCCTTACTTCTGGTGTTAAGATCCAGACCAAGGGTCTCGGCCGCCTACTCCGCAGCTTTGTAGAGGAACGCTCCTTTGCCAATCATCTCGTGATTCTTCACCATTTTTAGAAGAGGATCTCTTCCATTTGCCACGATGTGAGCTTTACCCAAGATAATGCGGTCATAAAGACACTGGAGATTTGAAAGTCCGCGTCCGCCTTAACGGCGTGGGGCATATAAGCGCGGAACGGACGAGTTGATATGCAAGCTCTTCCGCATATGCATGATCTTACGTGTGGCGATATCGAGAGCCGTGAGCTCGTGCTTCGTCCATGGGACCACCCCAAATGAATGGAGTAGAACCGGGACGGCAAGCATGTTAGTTGCAGATATATTGTTCAACGCCGACAGATTGGAATTTTCAATTTCAGTGAAAATGATTTCTCTGAAGGAAAAGATTTCATATGAAGAAATGAGAATGACAACTAGATAAAGACCACAAGTTCAATTTAACAGTGTGAACAAAACACATTTTCTATGATAGGCTTTGAATTATAAAATTTGATCAAATTATAGAAGCATGTGCTACAGGAAATTTAAGAGATTGAAAAAGTTAAACGCGTCAGAATTTTGGGCTTTTTTTGACCTTTCCAAAATTGCACAAATAAATCTTCAAAAAAACCCCCTATGACCATAAAAATACCCTTCAAATTAAATATGCACTAGAGCTAAATATAAACACATCAAATTTTGGGCTCTTTTTGGGCACCAATGCCGATTTTTGGGCTCTTTTATACTTTTCAAAAAACCGACATTTTGGTGGAGGTGCTGGCCGCCATCACCCCCACTATAGGAAATACAAGAAATTTAAAAAATCAAACACACCAGAATTTCGGGCTTTTTTGGGCTCTACAAAATTGCAAAAATTAATTTTCAAAAAAACACCCCTATCACCAAAAAACTGCCCTCAATGTGAATTGGGCACTAGACTTAATTATAAGCATATCAGTATTATGGGATATTTTTAAGCTGCCCAAAAGATCCAAAATTAATTTTACAAAATGAAGCCCTAACACTAAAGAACCATTACCAGCTTACCACTAAATAAAAAATTTAATATAAAATCCAAAAAACTGTGTAAGAAGTTAATGCTTCTTTCGGACTTCACAAGAACAGCAAAAAAATTCAAATTGAAGAAAATCAAACCAGTACCACGTAGATATGACTTCGCCAAAAAATAATTTTTTTCAGAATTTTTCAATGTTCTGAATCTTGGACTCCTCATAAATACCAACTTTGATTTTCGGGTTCCAGGCCTCAACGCCAAAAAGCAACTCCTCTGTACCACGTAGATATGACTTTGTCGAAAAGTAATCTTTTTCAGAATTTTACAGTGTTAGCAGATTTTATGATTTTTGCGCCCCTCATAAATACCAGCCTAGATTTTCGGGTTCTAGCCCTTATGACTAAAAACTACCCCCATTGTGTAACGCAGATATAACTTTGTCAAAAAATAATCTTTTTCAGAATTTTACAGTGTCAATACAGTCTCTTATTTTTAAGCTCCTCAAAATCATCAACTGAGATTGTTGAGCTTCAATCTTTAATGCCAAAAAGGCAACCCCTCTGTACCACGTAGATATAACTTTACCGAAAATCAATCTTTTTCAGAATTTTGCAGTGCCAATAGGGTCTCGCATTTTTGGACTCTCCCAGCATACCAACATCCATTTTTGGGCTCCAACCATTAACGTTAAAAATCAACCCCCTGTACCATGTCGATATGACTGTGTTAAAAAAAATCTTTTTCAGAATTTCACAGTGTCAGCAGACACTGTGAAATTCACACTAATTTGAAATTTTTTGTGCTGCTTTACTCGAAGGCAGATAGGATGGGGTTCGCTAAATATGGTAGGGATGGTTTCTTGGGTATGCCTATTATTACTGTGGAGTTGGCGATATCTACTAGAGGTTCGTGAAGGTGACTGGTGTGATTATCTTTTATTTGAAATTGTTTAATGTGTTTTACTCGAAGGCAGCTGAGATGGGGCTCGCTGAATGTGGTAGGGGTGGTTTCTTGGGGCTGCTGATTATTACTGTGGGGTCGAGGACTTATATTGGTGTCTTGCGAAAGGGACTCGTGAGAATGTTTTTAATTTGAAATTTTTTGCTGTTCTCGTGAAGTCCGAAGGAAGCATTAACTTCTGACTTATAATTTTTTGGGTTTAATATTTAATTTTTTAATTAATGGTAAGTTTGTAATGGTCTTATAGTGTCAGGGATTGATTTTGTAAAATCGGTTCTGGCTGTTTTGGAAAGCTTAAAAATACCATAAAATACTGAGATACTTATAATCAGGTCTAGTGCATCATTCATATTGAGGGCATATTTAATTTTGAGGGTAGTTTTATGGTGATAGGGGTGTTTTTGTGAAAATTAATTTTTGCAATTTTGAAGAGCCCAAAAAAGCCCAAAATTCTGGTTTGTTTGATTTTTTCAATTTCTTGAATTTCCTATAGTGGAGGTGCTGGCAGCCAGCACCTCCACCCAAATGTCGGTTTTTTGAAAAAGATAAAAGAGCCCGAAAATCGAAATTGGTGCCCATGAAGAGCCCAAAAATAGCCCGAAATCCTGATATGCTCATATTTATGTCTAGTACATATTTAATTTTGAGGGTAGTTTTTTGGTGATAGGAGTGTTTTTTCTGAAAATTAATTTTTGTAGTTTTTAAGAGCCCAAAAAAGACCAAAATTCTGGTGTATTTAATTTTTTTAATTTCTCAAATATGCTGTAGCGGAGGTGTGTGCGGCCAGCACCCTCACCCAGATGTCGGTTTTTTGAGGGAAATAAAAGAGCCCAAAAATCGGCATTGGTGCCTTAAAATAGCCCAAGAATAGCCCGAAATTCGGGCATGAAAAAATTTTCAAATTCCACTGTGGAGGTACCAGCGGAACGGACCTTTTTTGCGTAAAAGAGGGGAAAAACTACATGGTCCTTACCCAGTTTCCTATCTCATAAATTTTAAAACTGTACATTTTCGGACCAAATCAGGAAAAAGTATAATCTGTTGAATTTATGCTCTATACCCAGTTGTCATTCTCATAACATCATATAAAAATAACATATTTCTCTGCTGTTTAAAAAATGAAATTAAAAAATTTCTAAAAATATTCAAAGCCTCAAGAGCTAGCAAAACCCTTCAAACCGAACTTCGAATAAGTGACGTCTTTTTGTAAGGTGTAAGGTCTAAATTTTGACTCTTAGAGGAGATACACTGTGTGGTTATATGTATAAGCTACTAGAACGGCATAACACGAGGATTGCTTTCTAAGCTCAAGCTATTGTGCGATTCTACAGAGCATACAATGGCCGGAGAGTGAGCCGCGCATTGTGTCCACTGTGCAGCAGAACACGACTCGACGCGGCATGAAATACAGATTCGCTTGACTTTGGGCACCTAACATTTCTAAGGCAGTATTCAGTGATACAGTGTTACACACTAACGCGAGGTAGCATCTGCCACAACCCGGAAAATCCTCTAAATCCCCTTAATTCTAAATTCTCCGCAATCCTCTCTCGGTTAGGTATAATGGGTCATAATGACTTTAACATCCTCACTAACATCATCACATCATTTTATCATCTGCACGAATGCACATGTGCAATCTTACAAATGTTTGTAATTTTACCACAGTTTTACTATACAACAGTATAATGAATTTACATTCCTGGAATAGTAATCTTATATCTAAAAGAAACGTGCAGTAAAATTTGTAATAATAGTTATTAGAATTCAATTTATAAATTTTATAATTTATGGGTATCCAATAAAGGTACAGGCAGAAAAACCGCCCTTCGTTCCGCAAAATATATTCACTGTTTTTTTTTTTACTTGGCGGCAATTCGCTACCGCGAATCTTACCACGATATATAATAGGGCATTATTTCTCAAGTGTAGCTAGCCAAAAAATCGATCAGACACAAATTGCGGCAAAGTATAGTTCTTTTAGATAGTATTTTATGAGAAAAAAATGTTCTCACTTGGAAAGATTAGTTACCGAAGGGGAGAGGGTGAAATTTTTGGATTTTCTGCGGATGTCATCTACTTCAACCCCTTGTATTTCTTTTAATATCAATATGAAAAATGTTTTCTTCTACGGTTTCGATGGGAACTTTAACGCTCTTTTCATTGATTGTGGGCATTTTTTGAAAAATAATTATTTGACGTTCAAAAATAAGGGCCACAAATATTTTTAACTTCTTGTTTTTTATCGACCCTTTTTTCTTTTATTCCTAAGAATAAAGGTTAGGATGGTTTAAGACCCTTGAATATGAAAATGCTGATTCTTTTTTGTTTGAGAGTAGTTAAATGTCGTCCATTCTGTTACAGCAAAACCATCAGTTCTGACGACTTGTAACTCCTAATATCAGCAGAAAAAATGTTGTCTACTACATTTTCGATATAGTATTTTTCACGCCCTTTCCACTGATTATAAACATTTTTGAAAAAAAATATGTTTTGACCTTCGACAATGTTATTTATTTCATCAAAAAATGTTCCAATTTCTTTTTTCCAAAAAAGGGTAGATAGAAAAGGCGTGAAAAATCTTTTCGAAGCTGCAGCGGACAACATTTTTTATTGCTATAAAAAGATTTTTAAATCTCCAAACAGATGGTATACGCTTAATTCAACTCTTATTTCCAACAATAAACAATTGCAATCCAACTTTTTAAGCTTAGGGTTCCTAAGGGAAAAAATGAAAACTCTTCTTTCTAGAAAAAGAGCAAGAAAAAAGTCCCTTTCGAATAAAATTCAAATTTATTTTTAAACTTCAAGATAAGTATTTATTTATCCATAAAATGGTTATGATCAATGAGAAAAGTGTAATAAATCTTATCGAAACTACGAAAGACATTTATTTATTTTTATTTAAAGAGTTGAAAATCGCTAAAGCGGATATTGTATGCTCAAAAACCATTTAAATGTTATTTGAATGAATAAACAATTACAATCCCAGTTTTCACTTCAAGGTTCGAAAGGGAAAAAGTCAAAGCTTTTCTTATTTCTGAAAAATTCAAAACAAGACTCCATTTTTGAGAAAAAGTCTAACTTATTCTCACTCTTCTCTTCTGAAAGTCAAATATTTATTTTTAAAAAATAGTTATTATCAATGGAAAGGGTAATAGTATAATATAACCATTTTTATGATAAGTAGTCGAAATTGATGGTAATCATACACGAAAGATGAAAATTTCACCCCCTCCCCTTTAGAAAATATTTGTCCAATTTTCCAAATCTTCTTACATTAACTGCCATTTAATAGAACTACACTTTGCCCAAGTTCCAGTTCAATCGAAGAAACTTGATTTGTTACTAGATACACTTGAGAAATGCCCCCATATTCACTTTGTCACGCAGGAAATAAGAAACGACTAAATGAATACTTCAGTAAATGTTTTTTTTATAAACGATTGAACAGAAATTTTTTCATTCTTTTTCGGTATTTATTAATCCCACCAAAAACACTACATTTGAAAAAATTCCGCCAAGTTCATGAATATTCTTATTTAATTTATTTATGTTAAAGGAAATCGAAGTTGCGAAATCAAAAAATTAAGCCAAGTACGAATAGTAGAAAATTTATAAATAGAAGTGTTTTTTTCAATATAAGGAATTAGTTCAATAAATTAGATTAAAAAATAATTTTTGTTTGTTCGATAAACAATAAATTGATATTTTCGAGAAATAAAAAAAAACATTCGGCGAGCCTGTAATATAATATTTCTTAAAGATCTAAATAAAATCCATTTTCTCATGCAAATTTTCTGTGTACTGAAAAAGAATACCAAAAAAGTTCACAATTCAAAAATAGACTTTGAGACTACCTGTGTTTTTCGGCTCATTAGAGACAGATGTACAATAAATGTACACAACAGAAAGAAAAAAGACGGAGAAAAAAGAAAAAGTCAACCAAAACCATCCTCACATTCTTTCTTTTCTCCGTCTTTTTTACACTACTGGGGAACCAACATGTTTCGAAGCCAATTTAGACTTCCTCATCAGGAGTAATTTATGAGAAAACTACAGTAATTAATAATGAAACATATAATAATAGTGTATATGCGCATGGCAGCTTTTTTTTGTAACGAAAATTCAAATATATTTATTCAATTTATTGATATTCTCATTTAAAGTTACTTTGTTATCATTTTTTGTTGAAGTCAAAACATATTTTCTTATCAACATGAAATATCTGTTTTGGAAAAACCATGAAACTTGCATTCTTTCAATAATTCAATCTGTAATGCATCTAGACTAAGCTTCTACCAACTGAATAAATTCATGTGATACTACTATATCTTTCATAAAATCACATTCCGCCAAATTTTTCTTTATCAATTATACTGAAATATTATATCAGGAAAAACATAAAAATAAGAAAAGATAAAATAATTTTAAAATATAACTTTCTGCGTATAATTTCAAAATTTTGCAATCCAAGGTTCGGAAAACACTTAACCACGACACTAATTAGACAAAAATTTCAATTATTTTTGAAAATGTTTCTTTTTCTCCCTCTTTTTTCTTTCTGCTGTGTATATTTATTGTACATCTGTCTCTAATGGGCCGAAAAGACAGGTAGTCTCAAAGTCTACTTTTGAATTGTGGAATTTTCGGGTGTTCTTTTTCAGTACACAAAAAATGTTCATAAGAAAATAGATTTCATTTCGATCTTTATGAAATTTTAAAAGAGAGACATTAAACAAAGATTGGTTCCAATCTGTAGGGTTGCCTATGAATACTTAAGATTTCTTTTAATTGATATTGTTAATGATTAACTCAATTTACAAAAAGATATCTATTTTACTTGAATATTTAAATAAGAAAAATTTTGAGAACGTTAATAATTTTTTAGAAATGTGTTATTGGTTTGGATTATTACCTTTTTTTTTAGAAAAATGGAATAATCTAAATAGATTGGTTCTAAGTAAAACCACAAAATATGAATTAAAAATTTCTATTAATTTAATATTAGATTATTATTAATTTCAATCACTTAAATTATTTTGAATTAATTAATATTTAAATCATGTTCAATAATTTAAACAACTTTCAATTGCAAACTTAAAATTTTCAATTTATTCTAATATTTAATTAAACTTAAAAAAAAATTATATAAATTAAAAAGAATAATTTATGTACCAAATAATAGTTTTATTTTTGTAAAATTAACTAACAATATTAAATCAATAACATTTCAATTTGACGTTCAATTTTAAAACATAAATGATCAAAAAGCATTTTTCTTTATCACTTTTACTATTAGAACAAAAATTTTTGAAAATTTTTAAAAAGTTAAAATTTATGTTTATATAAATTTTAACCCGAAGGTTTCTATTGCACATAATTTTAATATTATATTATAAATAATTCATTCATAAATTAACTCAAAACTTATTGATTAAATGACCATAAAAATTCCTTTTGCCTAAGAATTTAGGTAAATCTTTAAACTTTAAAATACGCCTCGCGGTTATTTTAATCAAAACAATAATATTTGAATAGTCTTCAATTGTTATAATAATTATATATATATATATATATATATATATATATATATATAAAATGTGTCAAAAAAACACCG
>JAUMHM010052478.1:0-14939 GCA_032362435.1 Melikaiella ostensackeni
CATTCTGAGCACCTATGGCACATACTATCCGGGTGCCTCACTCACGCGGGAACGACGTATCTTCACAGGCATAATGCGGCCCTAAGAGTGCTTTATTTTACGACATTGTCGCTCTTAGGGTGTTCACCGCGACCGTGCTCTGCCAAACGCTCCCAGAGAGACAGTCAATTGTCGAGACTGAGTTGTGCAAAATTTACTGGAACTTCGACTTCAGGCTATCGAGACCTTATGCGGGAGCTGCGGGGAGTGTACAAAGAAGATTCGGCTAAAATGATTGTCCTTGTCATTGGTGCTCTCGGAGAAGCGAAACCATCACAGTTTCGTAACCTGGAAGCCATACCCGCGTGCTAGAAAAATGCCAAGGCACTTGCAAGATGGATGCAAAGAGCTGCCATTCTTGGGTCGCTCTGTGTCCTTAAAACTCACGAGGGTTTCGCCGGCTCTTCGTCGTGATTCCACCGTATCATGTGGTCACCCATCTCACGGTTGTAAGGCGTGGCTATCGGTGTGATTTACTGCAGTTCTACTGGGAGCCAGTGTCATTGTCATAGATGGCAAGTATATATTTCACTAGTTTAAAGTATGTCAAATATACGTGAAAATCGCAATTTTCACTGGTGATTAAAAAGTGTTATAAGACTTTTGACTTTTTTTTGGTAGAACTTTTCCGGGGACAACAGTACTCTGATCAGAATTCTTGGAACTCAAAATTAAAAAATTAAAATATTGGATTTATCTTTAAAGTGTTGTAGGTCTTTGAATTTTGACTTGATTTGAAAGTGTCATAAGACCTTTTGGTAGAACTCTTCCGGGAGGGGGGGGGGGGCAAATATCTGCTCAGAACTCTTGGAACTCTTGAAATTTTTAAATATATAAAATGTGCGTGGAAACCACATGCGTCAGAAGTGAAACTTAAGCAACAACGAAACGATGCAAAATTCACACTGCTGGCGCAATAATTAAAACGACATTCGTTACACATAAAACAGCCATTTGCAATTAAATGTGCCAAAAAGGTTGAAGTCGGCATTGCTTCTTAAGAAGGAAATACGTTTCAAAACGTTTTTTTTTTTCGAAAGAATCCTTTTCCTCAAGCGTCTTCCCTTCGCGTTTGGAAAATTTATGTATCCTTCACTATCCGTCATTTCTAGACATTCACGAAATTTTGACGAATGTGTATCAACACATTTCTGTGCTGGATATACCGGCTAAACGTGTTTCTAGCCTTCTACTAACGCACGACGTACGTTTACGTATGTACTACGTAGTGGGAACCGGAACGACAGTGGAAAGGCAAGTGTTACATTCGCACCGTCACCATTTCACTGTGGGAACGTCACCGTTTCGCCAGTTCACATCGCGTGTACAGAAGTTTCACTTCAGAAATGTTCAAATTTTGATCTGATCAGAATGATGATCTGTGATCAAAACTCTTGGATCTTTCAAAATTTTTAAATTCAAAAAATTTTTGTTATCTTTAAAGTGCTGTAGTTAACTTGGATTTCTATACCACTAAATTCAATATGCATATAATTTATTTGAAAAGTTCTGATAGTTGATGATATCATTTCCAGTTATTAATTTTTATACTTGCAAAACTTTATACCTGTGCTTGTACGACGAAATGTGTGAACAAGAAATGCGCATGCAGAAAAAAATCTTTTGTGCAATTCGAGGTGCCATAATTCATTATCTTGTACAAATAAATGAATTGACTGTGAATTAATTATTGCTAATTTAAACAAAAATTCAACTTCCTGTACGAATAAAAGAATTGACTGAGAATTTACTATCGCTTAGTAATAAAATAATTCAACTTTTTGTACAAATAAATGAAGTGACTGAGAATTGATGATTGATTAGTGATAAACAATGTACATATTAGAAAAAATTGTACCCTATTTAATAGCACCCAATTACATTAACTTCTGTATAAGCATTTCATTCTGCACAAAACGGCTTACGCACATCGCGATGTACACGAAACGTTCTTCAAAATTAGACTTCGAGACTACCCGCTTCTCTGGCTTATTAGAGACAAATGTACAATTAATGTACAACAAAAAGGAAAAAGAGGGAGAAAAAGAAAGAGTCAACCAAAACCAACCTCATACTCTTTCTTTTATCCCTCTTTTTTTATACTACTGGGGACCTACATGTTTCGAAAACAATTTAGACTTCCTCATCAGAGGTAATTTATAGAAAAAGTACAGTTATTGATAATGAAAAAAATTCCAAAAAATACCTAAAAATAAAAATAAAATTAAGTATCAAATGTTCTTTGGTCAATCTTTCCATTTTCTTATCAAAACCAAAAATCTTTGATCTCATTTGAAATTCACTTTCTTATGGAAATTTTTCACATATTTTCTTGTTAATATTATATATATTTTTTAGAAAAACCCAAGAATCTTGCATTTTATCAATAAATCCCTCTGTAATGCATTCAATCCAAGTTTTTACTAATTGAATAAATCCTTTAATACTTTTCACCGGTCTTCCAATAACATCCATCATGAAATCACATTGACCTCCATTTTTTATTAATTTAACTGAAAATAATAATACAAAATACAGTAAAAACAGAATAGATAAGAAAATTTTTTCAACTTCCTGCGTAGAAAATTCAATAATGATAATCCAATGTTTTGTAAACAATTCACCAAAACACTAATGGATGGATGTTATTGGAAGACCGGTAAAAAGTATTAAAGAATTTATTCAATTAGTAAAAACTTAGATTGGATGCATTGCAGGGGGGATTTATTATTTACAATTTTCATGAGGTTTTCCAAAAAAGATATATTTAATATTAACAAGAAAATATGTAAAAGAAATTCCATAAGAAAGTGAATTTCAATCAAGATTAAACATGTTTGTCTTTAATAAGAAAATGGAAAGATTGACCAAACAACATTTGATATTATATTTTATTTTTATTTTCAGGTAATTTTTTGAATTTGTTTCATTATCAATAACTGTAGTTTCCCTATAAATTTCCCCTGACGAGGAAGTCTAAATTGGCTTCGAAACATTTGGTCCCCAGTAGTATAAAAAAGATGGATGAAAGAATGAGTGTGCAGTTGGTTTTGGTTGACTCTTTCTTCTTCTCCCTCTTTTTTCGTTTTGTTGTACATTTATTATACATTTGTCTCTAATGAGCCGGAAAAGCGGGTAGTCTCGAAGTCTATTTTTAATTTGTGAACTTTTTGGGTGTTCTTTGTTAGTACACAACAAATTTTCATAAGAAAGTGGATTTTATTTTGATCTTTAAGAAAATTTAAAAAGAGAGACATTAAGCAAAGATTTGTTCTAATCTGCAGAGTTTCCTATACTAAGATTTCTTTTAATTGAGGTATTAATGATAAGCTCAATTTGCGAAAAGGTATCTATTTTCGTTTGAATATTGTATACAAATTTGAGTAAGCTAGCAATTTTTACAGATCTGTTATTATTTTGAATTATTACCTTTATCTTTTTGAAAAATGAAAATATCTGAATAGATTGGTTCTAAATCAACACACAAAATATCGAAAGTATTTCGTTTATGTCTCCATATTAGAGAAAGACTAAAAATCAATTTTTCTTGAACCTAAATAATTTGAACTAGAGAGCATGAAGAGCACACTTCATGATACAGAAATAAAGTTCCTAACAATATTCAAATAACTAAGGAGGTGATGAAAATAAATCTGTGAAGTTAACAGCTTTTAGTTAACAATGCTAAGAACGCATCCAGTGCAAGCAGCCGACATTTTGTTGAAATTTTGTTATAGCAACATTATAAACAAGTAAATCTGTTTTATTTTTTGTAGCCATTTCAAAGAAATATTAAAAATTGAAAAAAAAGAATTAAACCTCGGTAATATTGTATTTATTATTTGGGGGGGGGGGGGGTGCTAATGTAATTTAATACAAAAACTATGGTCTGTAATCGTTGACACCCCAGTGTCAATGACCAGACCATGCAATTCTGAAATTATTTCATTCTTTCGTATCCCTGCCTCGTCAGAAATAGTAAGGTTATGTAATCCCAGGATCTCGTGTTGACAGGAAGTATTTGTCGTATTTTCATGAAATGAAGTGTTAAAAGTACTGGAACAACAAAAGACGTTATTAGGTAGATGTAAAGGTAGCCAAACATTATAATATATTATGAAGCTATAATTTATTTGCCGATAGTCATAACCTCCAAAGAATTGTTAATATCATAGGCGTAGGAAGGTAATTTTTTTAGGGAGGGGGGCAAATTTGATTATGAAACTTTTTTTACACCTACCTCTCAATGTAACCGTGCTTTGTCAGTACTCATGTTTACTGGCCTTAGTAAAAACGTGGGGGGGCAAGTGCCCTCCTGTCCCGCCGGTTCCTACGCCAATGGTTAATATCATTTTCACATTTATTCTTTTAAAGTATAAGTATAGATATTTTTTTTATTCAAATCATAACTAGAATTTTATTATTTTCATGCTTATTTTGTTTAATGATGTTGGTACACAGTATTTTAGATGTGAGGCCAGAATTTATATTATTAGATATAGTAGCAAAAGTTTTTATTCAGTCGGTGGGCGATTCATTTCAGGAAATTTAAGAAAGATATCCTATTTTAAAATTGTTTTTTGATTTGGCTAATCAAATATAGCGCTAGGGCTAGTATGACGGAAAATTCCGTAGTAGTATACAGTACGCAAATTTAAAGCAGAAATTAGAAAGCACAAATTAAAGACCAAAGTTTCAAATTTCAACCTTTCTTTGAACTTTTTTTTTAAATAAAGATTTTTCTTATGTAGAGAAAAAATCAAATGACTTCGGTCATACGTTCAATATACGTTTATTCAGTGAAAAAAACAACTTAAAATAAACCGACGTTTCAACCCGTCCAGCATCATCGTTGTCACGAAACACAAACAATTAAAAGCGATAATTGTACAAATCCATTTTTAGTTATATGTAGTCGTCATCTTTTACAAAAGAGAAGAAGGGACTACCAGTCCAACAGTTTTTACATCATTATGATATTGTCAAAATAAAAAATTACAAACGTCATATTCATGACATGCGCCACGATGACATTTTGGTAAACAGAATTAAACATTCATTAAAGCAGAAAATTAGTGATATTTATCAAGTTTTTCATTTTTTTTTCATTTATCGACATAGGTATGCTCATCGGTGTGCCTGACGGAAGAATGATGTATACCGAAGAAAAAATGGCTAAGACTTTATAGCTGCTGTCGAAGATATTGGCTTGACCAAGAAGAAAATTATAAAATACCAAATTTAGAATTACTTATAGAAAAATTATTAAATATTTTCAGATGCACAATTTGTTTTTAATCAATGTTTTAATGTGATTAAAGAAATATTAAGATGTTAGGTGAGTACAGCGCCAATCACTGGAGACGGCGGTGCCAATAACCGTGGTTAGCAGTGCCTAGTACTCAAATTGTGGGACTACATACTTATTACATTTTCATCATTTATGATGGATTGTCTTAGATTCATGTGAATTTAGACCTATCCAGTTTTCCTCAATTCTCGACGTTTTGAAACCCCCTGAATCGGAAAAAATGGTTTTACGAAAATGTCTGGTAGTCGGTCCGTCTGTTGTCTACCTAACAAAGAAGAAAGAATTGATGCGCATTTAGTTGAAAAGACTAAGACACCCCGTTACTCCCACTTTACAACGATGGCGCATTGGACCAGTGTGTCAATGCGTGTGAATTCGAGAACACGGTATTTTAATTTCGAATCTTTCTATACGCACAAATACAGCGCACAAGTTTGAAGTCAGCGAATTCACTTCGATGCGTCAGCACGCAAACGCTTCAACATTGGTCAATGCGTCTTAATTCGTGAGAGTAAAAGGCATACTCGAATTAGCCCCAATTCGTGACGGCGAATATAAGCAAGTGTTGATTTATACAGTTTAATCCGTAACAGGACGATCAACGTGCGCGGCATAAAGGATTTATTGTAAATGTTTAGTAAATAGTCCCGTAGCTCAGTGGGGATACTCTGGACTGATACACGAGGGATCACTGGTTCGAGTCTCAACGCATGCACTTTTTATTAATTTTTTTTTCGAATTTACCTTGACCACGCATTCAGATGACTTCGCACGCATTCAATTCGCGCTGTCTCAATTCATCTACATGCGTCTCAATTCGTTTAAACGAATCAGGAAACGGGATTCACACGCATTCAAAATATGTTAATCATCCTCAATCCGTATCAATGCTTTTTTTTTGCTGGGTGAAATCCTAAAATCCTGAATGTCAAACTGAGTCCACATGGAGAAGCCATTTTGTCTAGTTTTTTACATACATAATCTGAAGAGTAACAAGATTTGCGGAAGAGGCCGTTTTTTCGGAAAAAATTCTATTTTTAATGTGATAATTGAAATAAAAAATTCACCTCAATTAGCGGCACCACGACGACACTGGTCACGAGGGTATTGAGGTGTTCTACCATTTATCTAAGCGGGGACTAGGTAAAACAGTTTTCTTGGTTTCATAACTTATCATGTTTCTTCCCGGTCGCGTCGAAGCCAGTGGCAACAAGATTTTGGCAAACCTGAGGAGAAAACGATAAACTACTATGTTTTACAATGGACTCCAGCGAAGCGACACCGAGGCTGCCCATAGTCAAGTCGCGGGTGTCGCTTCGCTGCAGACTTGGTTATGCGGGGTGCAAGGGGTGAGAGGAATAAACAGCAGTGGGCTCTCTCTCATTCAATCCTGCGAAAATCTGATCGACGTCGGTACCATCGGAGTCGATTGTAAGTAAACATGGTGGCTTATCGTTTTGTCCTGAGGTTCGCCAAAATCTTGTTCCCACTGGCTTCGACATGACCGGTAAGACACATGATAAGTTATGAAACTAAGAAAGCTGTCTTACCTAGTCCCCTTTCAGATGAATAGTAGAACACCCCAATACCGTCGTGACCAGTGTACGCGTGGTGCCGCTAATTAAGGCGCATTTTTATTTCGATTATTGCATACAAAATAGAATTTTTTCTGAAAAAAAACGGCCTGTTCCACAAATCTTGTTACTCTTCGGATTATGTATGCAAAAAACTAGACAAAATGGCTTTTCCGTTTGGACTTGGTTTTACATTTAGGATTTCCCAATTATTTCGAAGGTCCTTAAGGTTTTAGATATGAAAAATGAAACTGAGAAAAGTAATAATTCAACTTCCCCACGAAACCACGTAAGGAACGATCAATAGACAGGAGAACAAAATTATCTGTTTCTGAAAGTTTTACAAAATTTCCTTTAGCCGTTTTTCAATAGGAATAATAGTTTTTGTTTTAAACATGGAAACTGACATAAGAAAATTGAAAATTTAAATTTATAGCTAAACAACGCAAAAGAGGCGCAAAGTTTGGCGGGAAAATTTGAATTTTTACATTCTCATCATTTATTATGACATGTCTTAGATTCATGTGAATTTGGACCTATCCAGTTTTCGTCAATTTTCGACGTTTTGAGATCCCCTGAGTCAGAAAAAATACTTTTTACGATAATGTCTGCCAGTCGGTCTGTCTGTCTGTCTATTGTCTGACGAAGCGAACTTTCGAAAGAATTTCCTAATTTAAATATCCTTTTGCACACTGTTTTGTGGTTCAAAAAATAGGTCAAGTTCGTTAGTCAGCCCTTTACTGCCAATATTTATGGTTTTAGTCATGAAAAATAAAACTGAGAAAAGTAAAAATTCAACTTTCCCACTAAACCGCGCTAGATACGATAAGTAGACTAGAGAACAAAATTATCAGTTTCCAAAAGGTATACAAAATTGCCAATCGTTTTTTGATAGGGATAATAATTTTTGTTATAAACGCGAAAAATGCCATAAAAAAATCAAAAATTCAAAATTATAGCTAAACAACGCAAAATACAGTGGAAGCTCTATCTGCAAAATCTTTTACCTCAAAGAGACCTACAAAATTACCTGTAACTATTTTCATATCTAGATTTCACTCCTAAACTCCCATTAATAAAATTAAAATATTCATAAAAAATTTTTTTGTTACTTATGTCAGTTCTAAAACTTGCCATTTTTTTATTATCAATTCAAAACATATATTTTTAGAATATATACTTTGGCAACTTCCAGACTATTAAACGCCTATTAACGGTCTGAAAGTTGTCGAAGTATATATTTTGATTTTCCATAATTTTTTCAATTTTCCCAGGCGTGAAAGAAAAAAAACAATAAAATCTCACATAGTCTTTTTGGATATATTTTTAGCAATTTTGTATTAAATTAAAATTTTCTCATGGTTTCTCACGTACTGCAAATTTATGCTGGAATGTATCCGATTTGTATGCATTTTGTTTTATTCTTTCTCGCTTTGTTTTATGATTTTTGAGCTAAGTATGAAAATATAATGTAAAATGTCTATTTTCTAAAATTTAAACTAAGGAGTTTTGAGAAAGTTATGCCTTCATCTTCACTCAATGTTTAAACATGAAAATAAATTAGTTGATTATCCAGGACCGAGCGCGTAGCGCGAGGCAAATAACATGTCGAGCATGAAGCACGAGACACACGCTCAAACTTCGCGCAGCGCACGAAGAGTATGTGCCCGCGCAGCGGGCAACTTTTTGATAACAAGTTTAAGAGTTTTTGTCAAATTTTAATAACAATTGAACATTTCAGTGTAGCGTTTAATTTTGAGTGTAGGTATAATTATCACTGTCTTAGAATTCAATATTTTATACATATATTCATTTCTTTCCTAAAGTCTAAATTTCTTCTTAAGGGCATGTCTAACAGGAGTCACGTGACCAAACTAATGCTCGATGTTTAATTTTCATTTTTTGAACAATTTACTCCTTCTGCATGTAAAATATCGCTCTGAAACTTTGGGAAATGCACAACGAAACAGTAAGCTACGTTTGTATACATCATTCCGCTGGAAATTTGGAAAAAAATTTTCTCGAAAAAAGGAAAACTAGAGCAACGTCAGAATTTTTTTTTGGAACAACTTATATCCACACGAGATCAGATATCGAGTTGAAATTTTGGGAAATTATATAAACGGCACTGAGGAACTTTTGTATGGTCCTAGTTATTTGCAATTGAAAGCAATTTTTTAATGAAAAACTAAGTTTGGAGAATTACCGACCATGCTGTAGAAACCGCGAACAGCACACCGTTCTGGCAACCGAGTTCTTTGCGGTTAGGATCGGTTATGATCCCCATGTCACCCCGAGACCTGTCACTTACTGTCATTGTAAACTTCCGTTTTGTAGGCCGATGCGTCGGTACTGCAGTTTGCTTGAATTAGTTTTCCTCAGTTTTAGCAGGTTATCCAAATTTATTTTGGATCCAAATACTTTTTCTGTAAACAAGATATGGCCCTAAAACTTTGGAAAAAGCAGAAAAACCAATTAACTACGTTTGTATACCTCATTTGGATAGAGATTTGGAAGAAAATTTTTTTCCAAGAAATTAGAAACAAATATCGGCATTTATTGTGGAACAACTTATGTCCACAGGAAATGAGATATCGAGTAATAATTTAGGTAAATAAAATGAACGGAAATGAGAGACATTCCTGTGGTTCTAATTGTTTGCAATTCGAACCATTTTTTTCATAAGTTAACAAATTTTAATTTTCCCAGCGTGTTGGGAACTATCGCAGTTGGTAATGTAGATTTGCTTCCTTCTAAATTATGAAAATTATTGCAAATAAAATATGAATTGCACATATATGCACACTGAAAAAAATTCTTAGTAGATTTGATTACTTTTCAACTAAGATGCTTAGTTCCCTAAGGCCCTAATGTCACTTTCTTAGTCAAATTAATTATGACATATATAGCTAAGTGAAGTAAGGAAAGCATTGGTTGTAGCAAATGTTTGAGGTTGATTTTACTTAATTCAATAAGAATTGGAACAAGTATGATTAATCAATAAATTCAACTACTTTTCTTATTTCCCTGCGGCTCCAGTGTAATTTTTGTAGTAAAGTGGAACTACATGTTCAGTTACGGCTATTACTATGCAAATTCAATCCTACTACAGCAACAATGGTATTATCTATTAAGCAATAATGGTTAATTCAATTGAGAAAGTAGTTGGATTTACTAATTTCCAGTCAACTATATGACTTAGTTGAATATTTTGCAGAAATTTTTTTCAGTGTGGGAGATTAATATTGTATACTTTACTCAACCCCTCGATTTAATGTTTAAAAAATTGCATGAACTTAGTTTTCTATTTTTCAAAATCGATGCTACTATAGATACTATTTTGGTTTTCTCAAATGAGTCCGAGGCCTGCTTTTTCTTTTGTAAAAATTGTATTCACTTTTCTTATAATTTTTATAGAATCTCGTTATTTATTCATTTTTGTAAGACTTTTTTTTCCACGTTCCACATTGTTATTTCTCATTTCTCATATCATTTTCATATGGACTTTAGTTTCAAATATGTTTGATATTACCTTTGTTCGTAGAAATGTTCTTCGTAAAACAAAAGTGCAAAGCATTTTTGCCTTAAAGTCACGCATAGCATGTGAGATTTTTCAGGGTAAAGCTCAGTGAAGAAAATGTAACGGGAATGTGCATTTTTCCGTTAAATATTTTCCTCCGGAAATCGCTTTTGCAAGGATTGACGTGCGAATATACGTTTACACGAACACATGTATGCAGTAGATGCATTCTCACTATTTTCTTTGTCATCGACTTTTCAGCTATTTTTTTTTCTTATTTCGCTCTATCTCTTTTTTAATATCCAACGAATCGTCAAGCGTGTTGGGCAACGAAGTGGCGTTTCTTGTCAGAAAACTTTTCGCACGGCCCCTGCCCTTCTGATTTCATAAAGTTTCGTTTCATTGCGAAAAGTTCATTCTTTTTTATACAAAGAAGTGCGTCTTGCAAACTTTTACGTCGAGAAAAAAGTCTCTCTGAGATTAAAATAAATGCAAGCCTGGCATTTCCCTACTATTTGAAACTTTTTTCGCACGAGGCTATTATTTGGATATTTTTTTCGGGGTAATGCAACTAAAGTTACTTTTTTCGGTCTAGTACAAGTAAAGGCTCCTTTTTAAGGTAAAATTGAGTAAAAAGCACTGATATTTCTAACTACTACTACTACTAATAAAAATATTCCTGATCTTTTTTTAGTGAAAGAATAAATTACTGATAATAATCTTCAAATTCATTCATTCATTCATCTGCGTTGTACAAATGTCCACATTGAAACTCCTATGTTTCCGCTCGCTTTTCGCTTGTTTTTTGTCTCACGCCTTTTTCTGTCGTGTAAATTTGCCAAGTCAGTTTGTCATCTTATAAAATTGTCTTCCCAGTTGAAGCAACATGTAATGCACAATTTTAAAATTAGTAATTTTTAACGACTTAGTTTCAAGGTTCTAATTTAAGAATACTTCAATATTAAACGAAGTTTGGAATTGTTTGATTCTTAACGCTTCAAATTTAAATTCATTAATTTTGAAAGTTTCCAATTAGAAATAATAATTTTTAACTTTTTTAGAATGATTAAACTATGAAGGTTCACAATATAAAATTTTTCAATTTTGAACGGTGAAAATGATTGTGATTGAAAAGTTTCATTAGTTATACAAAGGCGAGTCCCGTAAGAGTCTCTAACTTCCTCTCAAGATTTTTTTTGTAAACAGTCGCACATAATCCGTAAAAGTATGCAGCGTTTTGGAAATTTATGGAAACTTTCGGAAATTTATGGAAACTTTTAGAAATGTATAAAGAGTTTTAAAAATTGGTGGAATCTTTTTGAAAATTTATGGAAACTTTTCAAAAGTATGAAAGGTTTTGGAAAGTTGTGAAACTTTTTGGAAATATATAGGATTTTTCAAAATTGAATTTTTGAAATGCAAATTTATGAAAGTTTCTAAGTTTGTCAAGTTTTTATTCACGGTTGAGAATTTTATCACATTTCTGGAGTAACTAGTGGTCTTTTCCTGTCTTTAAAGGCCAAACTGTGGGAGACTGGTGCCCTCCTCAGTATTCAACACAAACCGATCATAACTCCTTTGGTTGTGGCTTTGTTCTCATACTTTCATTTTCATTTTCATTTCATTTTCATTTGAGTTTTCATACAAAGCTTTTAATTTTAAAAGAGATTTTGCGAGATACAACAGAATTTGGGATGGAGTCATTAATTGGATACATAGACTTCAATTCTGTGTCAGAATTTTTAGTATGTGTGAATAAATTTCCAATTAGGAAGTAAAATAATTTAAGTTTAGTTTTTACTCAGAATAGTTCGCCTATGTCAAAAATCAATTTCAATCAAGGAATGAAATATGTACCAAAACAACGATTGCTATCAATTATCTCTATTTTATTTTCAGGTAAAAATGATTTTCTGATTTAACAATTTTTTATTTCTGTACCTGTTGTTTTCCTATAAATCACTCCTGATGAAGAAGTCTAAATTGGCTTCGAAATATGTTGGTCCCCAGTGGTATAAAAACGACGTTTTTTAAAAATAGTGTGAGGTTGGTTTTGGTTGACTCTTTCCTCTTCTCTCTCTCTTTTCTTTTTGTTTGTACACTTATTGTACATTTGTCTCTAATGGTCCGAAAAGCAAGTAGTCTCAAAGTCTATTTTTGAATTGTGAACTTTTTGGGTGTTCTTTTTTAGTACACAAAAAATTTTTCGTAAGAAAGTATATTTCATTTCGATCTTTAAGAAACAAATTAGTTATTAACTTTTTGTGTTATAATATTAAGATGATGTCTCTAATTATTTGTAGAAAAAAATGCATTCAAAATTCAAAAGTTTATTCAAATAAAAAATTACTTTCCTTTTATTTTTATCTATGACTTGGCCTCGTTTTTTATCTAAAAAATTAATTAAATAAACATTCCACTGTTTGCTATTCGATTAAAAGTTTGTGCTACTTCTTGCTATTTTTTTTTAAGACACAGATGCTACTTTAATACTAATACAAAGTTTTCTTTCATGTTGCAGGTACGTACTCACGCACCAATCAGAATTCTGTTCACAAAAACAAGCAAGTATATTCATTAAATTTATTAATTCTACCGAATGAAAATAAAGATACTAAATATCAAATTGTGCCTCTTGAAAATTGTACACTCAATTCTTTGGATATTTTAGTACTTAAATGTTTTGGTACGATATGGGAAAGTGGAAAATGTAAAATATAATATTTTTAAATTTAATCCCTATAAAAGGTAGTTTTTGACGATTAGGGGTAGTAGTTTTGGTCGAATCGGGTTAAGTTTTGTTTCCTCAGCGTCTAGAACCATCAGTTGTACTTCCTGCCAAACTCTTATTATTTTTACGGAAATTAACGTTAATTAATAGATTTAATCATTTTGGGGTTGTTTAGGCCCCAAAACCTTGGTCTGAACGTTTTTTTATATAAAACAAAAATACATATTTATTTTTTTCATCAAATGGAAGAAGTTTAGGGGGTGCATGATACAAAATGTTGAGTTTTTTTAGGACACCCTAATGGGCACCTTAGCACTTCTAACTGTGTTTAAAATAAGAACTAAGGATTTTCAACTGATTTTGTTTACCGTAATTATAAAAAAACTTTCCTTTTGTTTTTATTTGTGATTCGGCCTCATTTTTATGTGAAAAAATTAAATACATATTTCACTGTTTACTGTTTGTTTAAAAGTTTTGCTACTGTTTTAAGGCACAGAGGCTATTTTCACTCAGTTATTTGTAAGTTACTTTTTAAAAGGAACTAGTTATCCTTAACGTCACCGATTCAAAATGTAACTTTTTCTTAGTTGAATTTCCCAAAAAAAGTAACTATCTTTACTTTTTTAGTTACTTTTGTATTTTAGAAATATATATCCAAATTTAATTTGTACAAAACTTTATGCATAACTTTCGAGTGATAGTTGTTACACTTGTTAATGAAAGTCGTAGGTTATTCACGATTCACATAATATTTCTAAAACAAGGAATGTTTTAGAAAATTTTGAATTTCAATGTGGAAGACAAATTTCAGCTTTTTCTATTTTGGCCTATAAATGTCTTTGGCGCTGATAATTAATTATTTTTTTCTAAAAAGTGTTTCTTTAGATTAACCTAGTTACGACTTCCACTTCTAGAAGATTTACAATATTCTAAGACCAACAGAAGTTTTTTTAGAAGACGTTGAATTTTCAACAAAATACAAGAATTTTCAAATAAAAAAGAGAAATATCCAACCAAATAGTTGAATCTTTAATTAAACAATGTAAATTTTAAACCATAAACGGAATGGTTAAATTTTCATTTCAAAAATGAATGTTTAACCAAAAAAAAATGTTGACAGAATCGTCAATTTTTCAGCGAAAGAGATGAATTTTCAACTAATATGATGAATCTTCAACCAAAAAAAAAAACATCTTTAATAAAGTAGTTCAACCTAAAAAGATGAATTCTCAATGAAAAAGGAAATAGTTGAAATTTCAACCAAAAAAAAATTTCATTTTGAATCAAATACAGTTGAACTCTACCAAAAAAGTCGAATTTTCAAAAAAATAGGTAAATTTGAAATCAAAGAGATGAATTTTCAACGAAGAAGATAATTTTTCACCAAAAAAGACGAATTTTTAACAGAATACATAATTTTTTTTTTCAATTGAAAAAATAATTTTGGACGAAAAGAATTCTTAACAAAAAATGTAATATTTGATATTTCAACCAAAATATATTTTTATTTTAAATCAGAAACAGTTACATTCAACCAAAAAACAATTTTTCAACAAAATAGTTGAGTTTGCAGTAAAGAGAGAAAAAATCAACCAGATCGTTGAAGTTTCAAGCCAAAAAGGCGAATTTTCAACAAAAAAGTTGATTTTCAACCAAACAATAAGCTTTCTATTGGCTCAGCTAAGACTCGCAAATAGTTACTCAGAGTATATTTTTTTGATGGGTAAAAGGTACAAAATTTTTAGTTCAGATCGATGCTTGTTT
>JAUMHM010052537.1:0-14934 GCA_032362435.1 Melikaiella ostensackeni
TTTTTATCATGAGATTTGAAAAAAGCAGGAGATCGAGAAAATTAAGTATAATCACGATAATGATGTAAAATATCATTCATTGTTCAATTTTCATTAAATATATGTAAAATGACGTCCAATAAATTGTTTTTTAACTTAACAAGGCTAATATTACAAAGAAATGAACAAATAAGATCACCAATCAGTGGTGCTAATGGGATCCGTCGACTGTTGGAGCCCGTTAGCACCACTATTACAAATAATGGGAAACAAGGTGTCACAGCTATTTGCTCTTTTTCCCGGGACTATTCAAATTCCATTTGCATGAATCTTTATTCTTCATTATTTTTTACCATGATATTATTAAAATAATTATATCTATGAAAGTTAACGAATATTTTTGTAAATAAATAGCATTTATTGAAATAATTGAGATATTTATTGTCTTGTTCATTCTTTAATATTGAAGATATATTCTAAGAATATATAACATGATATACAAATAAGTTTAAAAAATACTGTTTTTGATAAATCATATATTCACTGAAGAATTAATGAATTATTATCGCATCCCTTTACATTTCTTTAATTTTAACGCAGGTACTTGTTCTTCTTATTAAAAAAAATACTGCAAAATAGCCATGCAAGAATATTCTTTTCATATAATTAAACATTCTTTTCTTTTAGATATATCTTAAATAGTTCTATAAAATAATATCACAACCGCAACTTTCAGTCTACGATCGAATTTTGTAAATGTGATATTTAAAAAAAAACCAAATAAAATAAACTTGCCTTTAAATATAGTTTTTGATAAAAACTAAACTCAGCCACTTTTAGTTTTTCATTCAAGGCAATAAAAAGCTTTATTAAAAAAAGATGAAGTTTTGACTGTGAAACATTTGAAAGTTTCGATGTTTCACTGAAACGTTCAATTGCTAACAACCCTATATTTACCGAAGTTCTATGATGAGTCACATAAATGTAGTGATATCGCAATTTTTATCAATAAAAAAAATTCCATCAATCAGAAAGCAGAATTGATGTCATGTTTTACAAGCCTCAGAATAATGCAGAAGTCGTTGACCAATGGGGAGATTGCTTTAGGGTGCCGACCAAGAATGTATATAATAAGGTCAGGAAACTCGAGTTGTGGGGTTCGCACGAAAGACGGCAGCTGGGTCGGAGCCCATCGTTACGTAGTTTCGTACTGCGCATCAGACTGTCTCTTTCTCTCCGCAGGAGGAAGAGACAGTCTGATGCGCAGTACAAACTACGCAGCGATCGAGTGGCCACATACTAGGCGCTGACATTTCAGCCACGGGTGCTCTACCCCCTCCACTCGAGTTTCCTGTCATTATATACGTTCTTGGAGCCGACCCATTTGTGCGCAGAACGCAAAGCGTAGAATGAACAGTCAATTACAGAACACCTTTGGATTTACATCTTCTCAAAGGTGTTCTGTCATTGGCTGCTCGTTTTGAGTAGCGCATTTTGCGCCTGCATGGGATTCCACCCTTAGAGGACTTACTTTTTCATCCGACAATACAAAAGCAGGAGATTTCAACAGAAAATCAGGAGATCATGAGACTCATTCAAAAAGCAGGATATCTCCTGTAAAATCCTGTAAAATCGGCAACACTAAACTGGCGCTACGCGCAGCGCTTTCGTCGCGGATACTTACGCCCCACCAACCTGCACAGTCCATATAATCAAAGCTGTTATAATCAAGTCGTGGGTTTCGCTTCGCTGCGGACTTGAGTATGCGTGATGCAAGGGTGTGAGGAGTAGACACTAGACAGCTGTGGGCTCTCATTCAATCTACGAAAATCTGAACCACGTCGGTACCATTGGGGTCCATTGTAAGCAAACATGGTAGTTTCTCGTTTTGTCGTTAGGTTCGCCAAAATCTTGTTCCCACTCTCTTCGACACGACCGGTGCGACACTTGATAAGTTATGAAACCAAGAAAACTGTTTTACCTAGTCCCTTTTTAAATAATATAACAATCTGTAAATGATTATCGATTCAATTACTAACCGCAAGAGTAGTGATGGGCACTGCTCGGCCTGACTGTGGTAATACCTGACCTGACCGGTAATATCCGGTCATGACGGTAAATGTTGGTAATACGCGGTCAGTCCAAAATATCTGCATCAGGACAGTTTTTTTATAGGGAAAACTGGTTTAGTTGTTAGGACATACCCTATGCTAAACTTTTACAAAAAGGTTTTCGGTTCTAAATGTTCCGCTTATTCTCAAAATAGTAAAAATGCCAAAAAGCTGAGCATAGCAGACGACACTTTTGGCAGTTTCGCGCGAGTTCCGAGAGGAATTTGAAAATGACACCTTACAAATTGACAAATTACATTGAAAATCTGTTGCGTTTATTAAGTAATATATTTAAAATAAGAGATTGTAGTGTGCTAAGTTATTTTGAACAACATTTCAATGAATACGACACTTAAACATTAAGTTAAGTACTGTGTACCGTATAGGTTACATTCCCTAAAAGAAAATACTGTTTTTTTAAATAAAATAAAATTGCAATCTAATTATTATGAATTTAGATTTATTAGTAATTTGTGTGAATAATTTATTATTAGTTATTGTGTGTGTGTGTGTGTGTGTGTGTGTGAAATAAAATTGAATTCTTTGAATGGGTTTTCAAGAAAAAGAATTGTTCAAAACATTTTTCAATCAATTAATACTAAATTAATATTAAACCTTAAATCATTTAAAAAAACAAAATGCCTTTTCATGCTTCAAATTTTATATACAAATAAAGGTACAATTTAAATTCATTTTTCATTTACCTGGCATTGAACTTCAAAATATATTTTTTTAATTATTTATTTTAAATTATTTATAAAACTTTTTAAAATACATTTATATATGAGTATGTACACACAAGTTACATATATGTATATACATATATAACTAAGTTACGCAAATTACTACTGAATGTAAATTAATAATTGAATTTGTATATACATTATATTACAAGTTGAAGAAAAAAAAAGTATTTTTATTTGCGATCATATCCTACAAGATACAAAGTACTCACCTTAGTGTTTATGAATAAAATTAATGTTAGTTTTATCAAAAATAACTTAACATACCACTATCTATTATTTTTGAAATATTTCTTAATAAATGTGACAGATTTTTAATGTAATTTATCAATTTATAAAGTGTCAAGTTTTAAATTCCCCCCGAAACTCGCGCGAAACTGTCAAAAGTGTCGTCTGCTATGCTCAGATTTTTGGCATTTTCATTATTTTGAGAATAACTGGAACATTCAGAACCAAAAAACTTCTTGTACACATTTAGCATAGGGTATGCCCTAACAACTAAACCACTTTTTTATGTAAAAAAAACCTTTCCTGGTAGAGAAATTTGGGTCTGACCGCGTTTTACCAACATTTACCGACATGACCGGTCAGGATTTGGTCATGACTGTGAAATACCGAGCAGCGCCTATCACTACGCGAGAGGCAGCACCTCTCGGAAATGGGGAAAACGTAGAACACTTAAAACTAGTACGGGTTGATTTTACGCATATAAAGATTTGAAAAAGGAATTATTAAATAAATGGAGATTTGGGTTTACAGGAACAGATAAATTTGAAAGAGAGACTTGGTATTTTTAAGAGCGAACCGACTCTGTAGTCTAAAGAATTTTTCAATCAAACATTCAATTAGATTTTATGATTTGCATGTGCTTTAGAACAAATGTTGTTTGCTTACAGGTTTCGTTCTCAGCTTTAGTTTGAATGCGGAATAAGCGCGAAAGAACGTAGATTTGACATGTTATAAGAGAATTTCATAAAAGGGTTAGTTGTACTTACAAAGTTCGACTTTGAGATTTTATTTTGAAATAGATTGAATTAAGAAGGCATTGTTTAATAACTAACTCGGGTTGAAGTTAAAGTAGATTTTTATTGGAGTTGGAAATTGTAAAAGCTAACGAACTTTTTACTGACGTTCGTTATCTCACGTTTTTGATAGTGCAGGTTAGATCATGCTTCGCTCAGAATGGGGTGAAACTCAGGGTTTTAATTGGCGGAATGAGTGAGTGGGAATGAGAGAAGGATAGCGCGGGCGATCCGCTGACCGCTACGTGATTCGGAAGCCCGAGAGCAGCATCGGCTTTCGAGATCAGATTTTGATCATCCCGCGGCGCGAGAACTGTACCCTTTTTCCGCTCTTGATTCAAGTAATGTTTGGACTTGTAATATTTTTTCCAAGTTAAACTTAAAAATAAACCTTGGTTTGAACCAGAATCTTTTAGTGTTCAGTTTTCTTTTAACTTTTCCTTTACTACCTACAGTTGAAATTAAATAAAGATGATTTTAAACCATAAATTAGTCGATTTGCTTTTGGGATTTAAATCATTGATTTCACTGGATGAGACTTCGTTGGATTTCGCTAATTTTCCACTTTAGCGAAGCGAGTTCCAACTTCTTATTGTGGGCAAGGAATTCGGAATGACCGCGAAAAAGCCGTCAGATTGTCATAATAAATATTAGGACACCTCATCTACCATCGCGACCAGTGTCGCCGCTGATTAAGGCGCATTTTTTATTTTGATTATTACATAAAAAATATAATTTTTTCCAATAAAAAGGGCTCCGTTTGGACGCTGTTTCACAAACGGGATTAAAATACTTTCTGATACTGCATGAGATAGTGATTTCAAAATATACAATATACCTAAAGTCAGCATTACCACTTCAAATTGTGAAATAAAATATTACTAGGAGAGGCAGCTCTAATACCTATGTGAAAAAGTCCAGTTAAACATATAAGTTGTTGTGAATAACTAATTTTCATAGTAAACAAAGAATTGTGAGTTCGACTTTTGCAAGTGAGCACGATTTTCGCTTTCGCATTCCAATAAGTGCTACACGAGATTATCAGATTTGCTATTCGAAACAGTATGCATATATGCCGAGTTCAAAAAAATATTTTACTAGGCGGCATTGTAAGACATACTTTTTCGAATCGCATCAAGTACTGAGTGAAAGGCCGATTTGAAAATTAGTTAGCAGTAAAACAATTTTGATAATAATTTCGAATAAAGAAGGTAATAATCCAAACCAATAACACATTGTTTAAAAATTACTAACGTCTTCAATTTAAAAAATATATATTTAAGTAAAATAGATATCTTTTGGTGAATTGAGTAAATCATTAACAGTCTTAATTAAAATGAATCTTAAGTATGCATAGGCAACCCTGCAGATTGGAACCAATCTTTGCTTGATGTTTTTCTTTAAAAATTTCTTAAAGATAGAAATAAAATCTATTTTCTTATGAAGATTTTTTGTGTACTGAAAAAGAACACCCAAGAAGTTTACAATTGAAAAACAGACTTTGAGACTACCTGTTTTTTTGAAAAATATAAAGAGGAAAGGAAACAAAGCTATCAATTAAAAAAAGAAATTTTGCTAGATAAAACATAATTTGAGGTGGAGTCACTGACTGGATATAATGGCTTCAGTTTCGTGTCATAATTTGAAAATTGCGGGCATCAATTTCCAATAAAAAAATTGAAGGATCTGAATTTGAGATTTATTCAGAATTATTCGCCTATGTCAAATTTTCAATTTTCAAGTAATGTATGAAACATGTGCCAAAAAAAAACTATAATTACTATCGATCATATTTGTTTTTATTTTCAGGTAAAAACAATATTCTTCTAATCTAACAATTCATCATTTTCATACCTGTTGTGTCCTATAAAATTACCCCTGATGAGAAAGTCTAAATTGGCTTCGAAACATGTTGGGTCTCCAGTAGTCTAAAAAAGACGGAGAAAAGGAAGAGTGTGAGGATGGTTTTGGTTGACTCTTTCTTTCTTCTCCCACTTTTTTCTTCTCGTTGTGCACATTTATTGTACATCTGTTTCTAATTAGCCGAAAAAACAGGTAGTCTCAACCTTTATTTTTGAATGGTGAATTTCTTGGGTGTTCTTTTCCAGTACATAAAAAATTTTCATAAGAAAATAGATTTTATTCGATCTTTGAGATATTTTATAATAATTTTTCATCTTTGTATATAATATTATTTGAGAAAATTATTATAGGTAAAGAAAGCAAATAGCGAACATCGTCTACTTTATAATTTAAAACTGTTTTTTTTGTTGTACAAAATATTCAGAATACAAAAATATTCTAAAGAATTATAAAAATGTAATTGGTTATGAGAGTAATTTATTTTAGTTTAATTTTATTGTTGTTGCAATATATTCTTTTTAATTCTTAGCATTTATTTTGCGATAGAACAGTTGTAGGCACATGAAATAAAAGCGACTTTTCATATGAGGTATGGCTATTGAATAACCGGATTGATGCTGTAACAATTTTTACTTACCAAATTTTTTAAGTCAATCAAAAACTTGAGTACGACATAGACACTCAACACCATACACTTCTTTCAACAAATTATACGTTTCTGTAGCGAATTTCCAAGTATCACAAAAAACTTCACTTTGACGCGTTGTTCTACTTCCACACTCAAAATAATTTCGGCGGAGCTCAGGTAGACGGTCAACTTCGAACAAAGAGGCTACTGTCGTACAGCGGGTCGTACAAATTTGAAATTTGGAGGAAAGGGGGTGGGTATAAATGCAGATCAATATCGGACCCTGCCTGTTGCTATCGAGGCCCCAAGCAAGCGGCAAAAAAATCAGTCCGTTTATTTATAGCCACACCTCGTATGTCAAGAATATTGTTCTTAATTTTAATGCAAATTCAATTACACTATTGGTGTTAACTAACGTGTATACAGTATTATGTTATAAATTAACATAGTTGTAATAATTTTCACCTATAAACTCAGCCAAAAGTATACCCTAGACAGAAAAAGTCTTTAATAAAAAGTCTTTAATAAAATTAATCTTTCACGCCGCACGTGGAAATTGTACAAAAATCAATTAAATGATAGTTTTGAAATCAATTGTTTTCTTACATTGTGTCTGATGTGGAATTTTCCGCTTACGATATTTTTTATTTTCTATGACATTAATAATGTGCAGGATCGTATTTGATTAAGCCACCTAGGTTCAAATATTGTATTCTTTGAAAGAATTATTTATTTTAGTAGAATGGTCGAAAATGAATGATTTTATTTTTAGAACTGCAACATTCAAAGAGACATAATAATTTAATATTGAATATTGCCAATAAATAACGTTCTATATATTAGTGACCGTAGACTTACCTAGCTTCGGACACTGACCTCAACTTCGGACACCTATTTCTCTTGGATTTACACTTATTCTTGAAAAACAAAATTGGCCTCTTGCATTATTTCTGATTTTAGACTTCTTAGACATTGGATCAAATGCATGGGTAATTGATCGTTGCTTTTTATATAAAAAATCATATTTTTGTTCATTGACTGCAAGGCGCTTATAATATTAATGATTTAATTCTAATTGCATTATTATATCAATCTGAAAAAGGATTGAACATTTTAGAACTTTAAGCACAGTTCCGCTGAAATGACTTCAACCCAAAGGTGCGAACACTGAGAATGTTTCTCTTAATTTCGACTGTGGGATCTCTCACAACTTTTTTTCGATGAAAAGCAAGATCTTTGCCAGAGCTGTTATTGAAAAAAATAATTTTCAATTTCCAAGAGTCAAATTACCCAGTTTTTCTCGAAAAGGAAGCGAGGTATGAGAACAAGTTGGGAAAGAAAAATTGTTTCTCGGAAAAATTGCTAAAAAAACAATCGTTTAGTAATTTTCAATATCACATCGTTTTCTTAAAAAACTTGTTTTTTATTTCATTAAACCTTTTTTTCTTATTCTTGATCACGATATAATTAATTAATGTAGAAAAACTAGGACTGTACTCATATCCAAATGTTTTTTAACACCAAAAAACTTCTATCATAAGCTGAAAATATTTTTGCAATGAAAAAAATATCTTCAGACCATTTTCATAATAAAGTTTATTTGTTCTAATTTTTCTCTGGTATAAAGCAGTGAAAAACAATTTTTTACCTCTTAAGCCGTGTGAAATTGGCCCCCGAAGTTCAAATTTTCCCAATTTTCTTTTTGCATAGGTTTGTACGTCGTTTCTACTGTTTGTACATCCAATAATTTCGTTCGTACCCTCTTGATTACCAAGTTAGGGGGAAATCAAAATTTTGTGTCAACCCCCTGAAGTAGAATTTGTTAATTTTTCGTTTCAAAATTATTTGTACGTTGCTTCTACGGTTTTTATTGATTTCTGGTATTATTAGTTTTTTGATTGCAATCAAGTAAATTTAAGCATTTTTATTGATTGACGGTGGCAATTATTTTTATCGCTTTTGTCTCTCGGCTTTCTCTCAGTTCTCCCGGCATAAATTCGTAATTTCTCCCAGTTTAAAAAGAAAATTGATACATGTGTCCTAAACTACGACTCAGGATAGGTTTATGTAAAAACATCTTCGATAAGCCTTAAATGAAAGTGAAATATTACTAAAATCAAAGAATAAATACATTTTTTGAAATCTTTAGTAGATTTCAAAATACATATTTCACAAAGATTTCACAAAGATTTCAAAAGATTGCAAAATACTTGACAGGGCCGTCTCTTCCATATAGGCAGACTAGTCGATCGCCTAGGGCGCTACGATAATAGGGGCGCAAAACGGTTGGAAGGGCGGTAACAAAATCCCGAAATTAGAAAATTATAAGCGTACGAAATACCAAATCAATAAAATTTGTAAAGCGGGAAATGAATGAATGTGAAATAAAGTACTCAAAAGCTAGGATGATATTAAGAGAGAACTTATTTTTGTTTATCCTGAGACATGGAAATATCTCAAGAAATACGCATGCAACGAAAAAAACGTATGTCAAAAGAACCTTTTTTTTCGAGAGGAAAAAGCGACACCGCAAAAATTTACCTCACACACCACCCGCTGAGGGCGAAAGGGGGGGGGGACTCTAGAATTTCAAATGGAAACCTATTTTTTTTATCGCGAATTCAGATTCTCCATGAAAAAATACGTAAGTTTTATTTGAAAATTTTTTTTCGATTCGCGCCTGATAGCGATGCATTTGCGCCTGCGCATGCGCATGCCTGCGCGAATTCAACCCGTAAATGCATCGCCATCTGGCGTGAATCGAAAAAAAATTTTCGGATAAAACTTACGTATTTTTTAATGACAAATCTGAATCTGCAATAAGAAATATAGTTTACAATGAGAAATTTTAAAGTTACCCCCCTTCCACCTTCAGGAGGTGGGGTGTGGGATAAATTTTTGCGGCGTTGCTTTTCCCTCGAAAATAGAAAGTTTTTATTGCGAACATTTTTTTCGTTGGATGCGCATTTTTTGAGATATTTTGATGTATCGAGATGAGAAAAATACCCTGTATATATAACGCCGCATATCTCAAAGGGCGCAATTGTTCATCTTGCCCAGGGCGCAGAAATTTCTTGAGACGGCCCTGATACTTGAAAGATTTAAAAAGATTTCAAGGCAACGTTAACTTAAACTAAAATCTTACGTGAATCAAAGAATAATTAAAAAGACTCCAAAAATTTCAAAAAGGATTCACAAAGATGTCAAAGATTTCGCTACAGAAAATACCTATGTAAATATGTAAAAAAAAAATTGATGTCCAGGATGATTAGAATCGACTTCGAATTTAGTATAAATGGTTCCCGGGCATCGGGTGTCGCACCAGGCGTTTAAAATAAAATTCTACAGGAAGTCTCATTGAAGTTGATATCCAGGATCAGCAAAATCGACTGCCAGTTTTTCGGAATTCATGTCGGCTGCTTTCGTTGACGTTTTAAATGTTATGTCAGGATAAGCATAATATATATTTTATTCGCACGCTGAATTCTTCTATTACTTCTCGGAACATGGAAAATTTCTCAAGAACTTTGTCACGGACTACAGAAAAGTGCAAGATGAAAATAAATATGAAAACTGTTAATTGATAAAGTTTACACCAGACGAATCTTGATGAAAGTCAAAATCACAAGGTCAACTATTTTGAAGCGCTTAAAAGATAAGTAGAAATTCTTATTTTTGTCTAATAAATTATTATGATTTGATTAATCTATATAATAATTTAAATTACACTAAATTTTACTGTCATAATGTGTTTGTAATCTTCATCATCGCAGGTTATAGTTAGGTTTACATTGAACCTATATTATAATTATTGTATTTACATAATTTTACAGCAATACCTACAGAAAAGTACACAAGGCCGTAGAGAAATTACGAGAAGTTAATTTAATTGGGAAAATATTTGTTCTTCAGCAGGAAGTAATGAAACTATAGCAATAATCCCAGATCATTTGAAAACAATAAAAGTTAAAAAAAATGTAATTTCTGATATTTGTAAATTACATGAAATAAAAAGGTGAGATATTTATATTTATTGTAATATAGTTATAAAATAATTTACTTCATAATTTGAAAAATTAACTTAAAATGCAATGAAAAAATTGTTTTAGTGTTTTAAAAGCATTGGATTCAAGCTATAACATCAAAATTCCATCTTTTCAGTTTACTCAGAAAATAATAACATTTTATATTTTCTTAACAGTGGTATATACTCCTTATTTATATATTGGAGCGTGACTCAAGAGCGGAACTTTTTTTAATTCAACAATTTCTTAGTAAAATGCAAGGTTGAATTCTACAACTAGAATATTTTGAACAGACCATCTTACGTCAATAGTGTTAAAATTATATATTTTTTTTTAGCGGGAATTTAATTTTAAATATGAGTACTGCTATGTTGCGAAAAACTTTCATTTATAACTTTTTTTTAAAGTGTAAATATCAAAGTGTGAGGTTGGAACTGGAACCCAACACGCTTAAAATTGCTATTTATTCAATATTCCTACCAAAATTACTTTGAAAGGACACGAAGCATAAAAGGAATAGAACAAAAAGCCTCCTAGCAAGCTTCCAGAATCACCAGAATTAATCCCAAAAGCAGTTTCGATCATTTCCCTGGCAAAAAAAGTATTGTTTAAATGCTCAAGGATCACCGCGATTGCGTTAAAAGCCAACATTGGCAATCCTAGACATCAATTTTCCGGAAATTCATTATAGATTATTATGTAAGTTACCTGTCGTAATTGCCGAAGTACGGGGACCATCGTGACTGCATTTGAGGTCGACAAATCTAGCTGTGAACATTAATTACTAGGAGCGTTCCTGCTCTTTATTCTATTAAGCAACTAAAGCTGTATACCTGACACGGAAACGATCACGACCACATTCAGTATCAAGATTCATATTAACCTTAGTCATCAGTTCCTAAAAGACTCCCTGAAGATTTTTTTTTCAATGACCTCGTACATCAACCCACGCACGAGGACCTTCTGGACTGAACTCAAGATTGACGTTAGTGATACTAGATTTTAATTCTTCGGAAACTTCTTTGCAGGTTTTTATTCCAAGAACCTGGTGTGACAACTGATGCACAGGAGCCGTCTAGACTATATTTTGGATCGACGCTGGTGACCCTGGATATCAATTCCTAGGACACTTCTTATGGAATTGTATTTCAAAGACCTGGTCCGACACTTGATACAGGGGGACCATCTAGACTTAATTTGGGGTCAACTTTTGTTACCCTAGATATCAGTTTTAAGAATACTTCTTATGAATTATTACTTTAAGAACCTGATGCATCAATCCATGCACGGAATTTTATTTCAAACACCTGATGCGACACCTGATGCACGGAAATTATCTTGACTTAATTGGGAGTTGACACTGGTGATCCCAGCTAACAAATCCTAGGAGACTTCTTGTAGAATTTTATTTAAAAGACCTGGTGCACTAAGGCTGTATTAAGGCTCTGTACTAAGGCTCGTATTACCTTTAGTGTTAAAATTATGCACAATTCCTTGCAGAGTAAGTCGTTGCTGACCTGGTGTAACAACTGGAAGCTACCAGGTACGACTTCCGTAATCAGCTACCTATTTCAGAATACAGGATATTCTTTACAATATCCTAAAGTATGCTAGGTCATCGATAAAGCTTCCTGGGCGTGATAATTGAACTGCCCTGGATATTCTGCCCTGGGCCATGGGTTCTTCTGGTTTCAAAAATCGCGAGGGGCATGTATGGCCCATGTAAGAAATAGGGCATCCAGACATGCACCATGGTTGACCCCTTAGTGAATTTCTACTTGGAAGTTTCTACTCACAATTGCCGCGTCACACAATTGCGGTCTTCTGCGAATCGATTTTTCCATCGAACACCTATACGCATGGAACCCTCCACACGATCAGTAAGCTTCGAAACCCATCCAGACACCCACTGTGCTGTATGGTAGCGAGACCTGGACATATCAAGAAAATAATAGGAGTAAAGTGAACGCGGTTAGCATGCAGTTCCTGCGGAATATGTGCGGTAAAATGCTGATGGACAAAGTCAGTAATGCGTGGGTTCTCAGAGAATGTGGTGTGGAAGAAACACTGTTTGACAAGAGTGAAAGAAATTTGCTGAGATGGTTTGGTCATATTGAGAGAATGAATGAAGAACGTTTAACGAAACAGGTTGGATTGTTGGAATGGTTTGAATGTGTAGATGAGACTCTAAAGCGAAGAGATGTAAAGAACCGTAGAAACAGAAGTGCTTGCATGAAACGATGTATGGATGTAACAGAAGCAAAAGATGTGTGCAAGGCTAAGGATATATGAAGAACAATTGTTTATAAGAAGAAGAGTAATGCCTGAAACGAAAGATTTCGGATGCGCTCGAGTCCTCGTGAAGAGCTTTGCTTACTGGATGTGGTTGCGGTGAAGAGTATAGATCTTCCTATGGGCTTATCAGTCAGCTTGAGTGTTTATATGTGAATCGTGATGTACGATGGCTCTGTATAACTCTTTACCTGGAGTGATTGCTAGAGAGATTGATCAGCGACCCGTGTCGGAGCGGTGTTGTGGGACGAGTGTGTCGCTTGAATAAAAAATACGCGATGCCTTCTAAGTTGATCTTAAACGTTTCCCTTCTCCTACACATCCATTACCACATAAATTCCTTGACCCCTGATAGTGTAACGAGGCTAGAACCAAACGAGTTACGCTTACCCGATAGAGATTTGACTTAATGGTATAATAATAAAAAATTTTAGTCATTTTTTTCCACTGATGATTAATAAAAATGCTTACTAAAACAATTAGAATACAACTTGCTACTTTTTAATCAATAATTTCATACTTATTTAAATTATGAGATTATATCAAATCTCATGAATAAATATACTCGTACATTTTATTTGATGAATCAGAGCTTCATCTTACTTTGACTAAGGTTGCACTAAATCATACATTTAAAAATCTGATATACTCATGTTATCGTTTGCAGAATAACGAAATAAAATGCACACATTTATTAATTTACAAATCCAATTTTGAATACAAAGCGCTCAGTAGATATTATATATTTTGTAAATAAGCCCTTTAAAATAAAGAAGAATTTAGATTGAAATACCAATAGTATTTAAAATTGTTTGGTTTCACATTGGAATCCGCCAAACTTTTGAAACTTGAAAGAAGGTTTAATTTTGAAGAATTGATTTTTACAAATTTTACTATATTTATTTAAAATTGAATTTACTGAACTAGAATTAAAAACATACAAAATGGAAAATTCTTCATTGAAAGCGTTTAATATATTATATAATTTTTATACTAAGACATTCGAAATGATTTAGTATCGAATTTGAATTTTTCAAAATGTGATTACTTCAAATTGAAATTTTTCATGATACATCGATTTAAAATTTAATTTAACAATAAGGAATGGGAAAGATTGATAATTTCTAATGTTTAATTAACAGAATTTAAATTAAATCGTTTTAGACAACATTCAAAATCATTCAGTTTAAAATTTTGATCTTTCAAAATACGACTTTTTTAAATTGAAAGTCTTACCAATTGAAAAATTTCAATTAAATTGTTGAAAATCGAATATTTTCTGACTTTTACGTTTTAAATTGTGCCAGCTGAAAGTGACACGTTTATGCAAATTTCTCAATACATGAAAAACCGTCCATTTCAGAAAAGTAATGATTAAACATTTTTGTCACTGGTTGATTTAGATCGTTTACAACTCGATACCTGAAGCAATCGTTGGTTCTCAACAGGCTTTCTAAGCCTCCGTGCATTTCCTTGTTACAAATTTTTGATGGCTTTGGGTACGAAGTACCAGTATACGTCCGCTAGGGGCGCCACATTTTCTCTCAACACAGAAAAATCTGTCGTCAATGATGAGACGCACACAAGCTCACAGTGAATGTGTGTATCTCATCAATGACGACAGATATGGCTACGTTGAGGCAAAATGTGACGCCCTTAGCGGAGGTACTCTGGTACTTCGTACCGGATATCATCAAAACTTTGTAACAAGCATATGCATTTAGACTTAAAGGACCTGGTTCTGAATTCAGGTCGGAGACGACTGGGGGCGCCACGTTTTCTCTCAACACAGAAAAATCTGTCGTCAATGATGAGGCACACACAAGCGCACAGTGAATGTGTGTCTCATCAATGAGGACAGATTTGGCTACGTTGAGGCAAAATGTGACGCCCTTAGCCGAGGTGTCCTGGTACTTCGTTCCGAAAGTCATCAAGACTTTGTAGCAAGCAAATGCATGGACGCTTGGAGGACCTGGTTCTGAATTTAGGTCGGAGATGACTGGGGGCGCCACGTTTTCTCTCAACACAAAAAAATCTGTTGTCAATGATGAGACGCACACAAGCTCACAGTGAATGTATGTATCTTATCAATGACGACAGATATGGCTACGTTGAGGCAAAATGTGACGCCCTTAGCGGAGGTACACTGGTACTTCGTACCGGATATCATCAAAACTTTGTAACAAGCATATGGATTTAGACTTAAAGGACCTGGTTCTGAATTCAGGTCGGAGACGACTGGGGGCGCCACGTTTTCTCTCAACACAGAAA
>JAUMHM010052548.1:0-14934 GCA_032362435.1 Melikaiella ostensackeni
CGTAAACTTGGTAAATTTATTTATTTATTTATTCATAAAGGACAGAGACTTGTGAATTTGAAAATAAATAATTTCGCGAAAATGGTAAGTTTATTGATTCATAAATGAAATAGACTTGTGAATTTAGAAATACATAATTTCGCGAAGTTCAAAATTTTGTTTATTCATAAAAGAAATAGGCTTGTGAATTTAGGAACAAATAATTTTGTAAACTTGATAAATTCATTCACTTATTCATTCATGAAGGACAGAGACGTAGAAGTCTACAAATAAATAACTTCACACGGTTGGTAAACTTATTTATTTATTCATAAAGAACAAAGAATTGTGTATTTATAGTATTTATAAATAAATAATTTCCCAAGGTTGGTAAATTCATTTATTTATGGAGGAAATTGAATTATGAAGTTAGCAATAAATAATTTGACAACTTTGGGAATTTATTTGTCTATAAGAAATGGACTTGTAAATTTGGAAGTAAATAATTTCGCAAATTTGGTAAATTTATTCATTTATTTATCCATGAAGAACAATGACTTGTGTATTTATAAATGAATAATTTTACAAGGTAGGTAAATTTATTTATTCATATAGGAAAGCGGCTTGTGAAGTTAGCAATAAATAATTGTCCAAACTTAGTTAATTTATGCATTTATAAATGACTTGTGAACTTAGTAAATAGCTTTATGAATAGTATTTTACCTTTATATTTCTTCAAAAAATAATTTCAGGATGCATGTTTATAGCGAAAATTGTTAGTTTCTATTTATATACTCCGAAAATTAGTTTTCAGGAAAAAGATAAATTACCGACCCCGATTCTCAGGGTAGTCTGCGATTTTATCGTTTTAGTACAAAAAGTGGCCGCTATCGCCTTATAAACGCAATGCGAGCTGGGATTCTCTTGCTTCTTCATCTGTCAAATTCCGTCGCGTAGTTCTCAGAAATTTAAAAAGTGTTTTTCACTTTTTATTTCCCTCTGAATCGCGAAATTCGTTTCACAATTGTGAAGTTTAGTTCAAGGAAGGATGCTATACGGAGCGTTTTTTTATTTAGTGTCGGTTTTGTGCTGCAATATATGTGTGAAGTCAAGTGTGTTTGACACTTGCCATCTCTTTCTGGGGATTCGTCTGCTCGGTGTTGATTTCAACGTTTCAGAAAATGAATATTTTCTATCAAAATATTCGTTTTCTTGTAAAAAAGCGCTGTATTTCTCGTTATATGGATTCCAGGATTTCTTCAGACCCCGAGTTCTAGGTGATTTTTGTCTATTTATCCTACAATCTACTTCCGCAAATAAATGTGGGGCAGAGCCGTGCTCATAACTGGGGGCAGCCAAAAAAGTTTCCAAGTCCCCTTTATCCAACGTCCTTAAAAATGCGATAAAGTATTGTAGAAGCGTCTCGTGATATTCTAATTTTAGAGTTTAAAAAATTAAATTTTACAGAATATGGGCTTGTATAGAATGGCAAGACCTTACTTTTTTCTGTTTGAAGTTTTTTTGTCCGATGAATATTGTCGATACTAAAATTGAAAAAGTGGGAAAAAGATTTCCCTAAATTCTATTCTTTTTCAAAACTAACTACCAACTGCAATACTTTTTATATGATTGTGTCAAGTGTCAAGAAAGTTGAAAAATACTGCCCTCTAAATTTGAATCACTAAGGATTTTCACTGACAAGTAGTGTTTTCTACACGATACTCAATTTCGCTTAAAAGTGGAGTTAGGTGGTTTAGCTTTCCATAGCTCAATTGTATAATTTATAATGAAAAAAAGCAAAGCAGTTTAAAATTTTAATTTAAAAATAAGAATTAAACAAATTCATCGATTTATTAAATTATGCGGTTAAAAAGTAGAGCGCTTTGTTCATATAAACGACTTCAGTTGTCATTAATTGTAAGCTAATATCAACACATTTCAAATTAACGGCAAACTCGTATTTTATGAGATCCTAGAGCATTTCGTAATAGACAAAATGAGCTATCCTCATTTTAATAAACTCAATTAAAAACAATTTGTCAAAGATGAAATTCATTTCCTTCTTTTAAATAAAAATAGAGCCAAAAAATCGAAAACAAGTGACTAAGCAGCTATACCATATTTATTCTTTTTTGATAAGATTCTATCCTCGCTGTAAAAACTTTTTACACGCGTATACGTTTTTGCAATGCGATGTGCACAAATTTTATATTTCCGCATCAACATTTCTTACAATTTTATGGATTTTTTGGGCTGAATTTTAAATAGAAGTGTGTTACATCTAAATCACGATTGAAATAAACTAAGAAGTAATCTAATAAATAAAATTTCACTTTATTTACAAAAATGGTAAATTGACAATGGGTTGATTCCAGACCTTGCTCGAAAATAATATTTAAACCTTTGCATCAACACTTTTGTTTCAAGAGGTTTCAAGAGATATCGGTAGATTTCAATGGACTTAGAAAATTTTTCAAGGAATACAAGACGTTTGGCAGAATTTCGAACAGTCTCATGGGATTTAATGAATCATATATCAACTGAAATGAATTTCAAGTGATTTCAGAATATTTCTAAGAATTGGAAAGGATTTTAAATGATTTTAAGTTATGTCAAAATATTTCGAATTAATTAATACATTTTCTTCAAGAAATCGGTAATTTTCCACTTTTGAATTAGTAAACACTTCGACTAATCCAATAACTAATTTGTTACTGATATTTAGTAGTTCACTTTTTCTCTTATTCAATTAGCAGAATTTCACTAGCAATTAGTGAAATATTACTAATTGTAATTTGGAAAGTTCTCCATCAATAACATTCCTTGCATAAAATTTGCTATAATATTTTGGCCCATTGGGAGATCTTTTGTATTCCTTATTGGATCGCCAAGTCACAAGTTTTTTTTCTCAGCTCAAATGATTTGAGTCATTTTAGCATTTTCACCACAGAAAATTCTAGGGTTTTACTTTTATCTTGAAGTTGGATCAAAGTGATTCATTTATTGTCGACTTCACAGTCTTTCTCTTATTCCATTATTTTCCACTTTTTCACGTTTTCTACTCAAATGCGAATTGAATCAATAGAACCCCAATAAGAAAACCCAACTATTTTTCCTTCAAAGTTAATTCTTTGTGGTGAAAAATTACATGATTTCGTTGAACATTTCATTATTTTGTTGAAAATTCAACAATTTCGTTGAAAAATCGTCGTTTTGGTTGAAAATTTAACTGCTTTGTTTGAAAATTCGTCTTTTTGGCTTGAAAGTACGACAATTCGATTAAAATTTTATTTTTTTCCCGATTCAAAATTTTCTTGCGTGTGAAATTCAACTAATTTTCTCGAAAATTCGTCTTTTTTGGTTGAATTCAACTGTTTTTGATTTAAAATTAAGAAAGTTCATAGTTGAAATATCACTTATTACAATTCATCTTTTTTTCGTCGACAAGTCATCTTTTTTGCTTCGAAATTCAACTATTTCATTGAAAGTTGAACTACTTTGTTAAAAATTAATTGTTGTGGTCGCAAATTCATCATTATAGTTGGAATAAATTCCTTTTTTTTTAATTTATCTTTTTTAGTAGAAAATTCCACTATTTAATTGACAGTTCAGCTAATTTGTTGAAAATTCGTCTTTTTTGTTTGAATTAAACTTTTTGAAACTCAAAATTAATTCATTTTTTGACTTAAATATCAACTGTTACATTGTTTGTAGAAAATTCATCTTTTTGGTTGAAAATTCAACTACTTGGTTGAAAGTGAAACTATTTTGTTAAAAATTCATTTCATTGGTTAAAGATTCATCGCTTAAGTTGAAAATTCAGCTTTTTGGTTGAAAATTCAATTATTTTGTTTCCTTTCTTGCGGTTAAGAATTAATTTTTTAGCTGAAAATTTAACTATTACACTTTTGGTAGGAAATTAATTTTTTTATTTAAGAATTTAACGATTCGGTTGAAAATTTATGTATTTTGTTGAAGCATCGTCTTCTTGGTAGAAAATTAATCTTTTTGGACAAAAATACAACTGTTTGGTTAATAATTATTCAGTTTTAGTTCAGGATTCAACTATTTTATTGGAAATTGGTCTCTTTTCGTTCAATTGAACTTTTTATGATATGAAATTAAAATCTTTTTTTTTTAAATATCAGCTATTATATTTTCCGTTGAAAATTAATCTCTTTCGATTAAAAATTCAAGTACTTGGTTAAAAGTGGAACTACTTTCTAATAAATTCATTTTTTTGAGATTCATTATTCTAATAGAAAATCAAAAAAATTTAGTGAAAATTTGTTTTTTTTTGTTTGTTGAAAATGTATATTTTTTGATCGAACGTTCAACTGTTCGGGTTGAAATTCATGAATTCTGTTGAAAATTCATCTTTTTAATAGAAAATTATTCTTTTTGATTGAAAATACAATGATTTGGTTGGAAATTCATGTATTTTGATGGAAATTCTTCTTTTTTAGTAGAAAATTAATGTTCTAGGTCGAGAATTCATCTCTTATGATTGAAAATCTCATTGTTTGGTTTGAAATTTGATTATTCTGTTAAAAGTCATCCTTTTTGAATGAACCTGTTTTACTTGAAGATTCAACTATTTTGTAAAAAATTTGTCTTTCTTGGTTGAATTCAATTATTTTATATATGAAATTGAGATCTTTTTTGGGTGTAATATCAACTCTTACATTTTCCGTTGATAATTCATCTTTTTTGGTTGATAATTTACCATTTCATTCGAGAATTCGTCTTTTTTGTTTAAAGTTTTACCATTTTATCGAAAATTCGGTTTTTCTTCGTTGAAAAATTCATGTATTTTGTTGTAAATTCATCTTTTTTGGTAGAAAATGAATCATCTTGGTTGGACATTCATATTTTTGAGTTTAAAATATAACTGTTCAGAAAATTCGTCTTTCTTGGCCAAAGGTTCAATTTTTTTGCTAAAAATTCATGTATCTTGTTGAAAATTCCTCTTTTTTGGTAGAAAATTAATGTTCTTGATTAAAAAAAAAATTGAATTAATCTGCAGCAGGTTTGGTATCTCAGGATTTGAATTAAACTCCCTTGAGTTCTACTAAATTAACTTAAATCGTACTGAAATCAATGGAGTACTTTGAACTTCTGAAACATTTTTAATTCTTTTGAATTTATTTCAATTCTACTTAATTCAATGGATCTTTTTGATTTTTTTTTAATTCATTCAGGTTTGACAGCAAAATTGGTCGTCTTAAAATGATCTAAAAATTTTCTTGCAACTATTTTTTTGCTGAGAAGCAAAGTTTTTGTTTTAATCGTAAAAAATGTTAATAAAAATAAAAAATTCCATTTCCCGTTCAAACTATGCAAGATAAATAAATTGTTAACAAGCGAAATTGTTCATCTCAAAAAGGTTTACAAATTTTCTCAACACCATGTTTCAATAAAACGCATAGTTCTTGTTTTAATAAAGAAAAATAGTATTAAAAGTAATAAAAAATTTGAATTTCAATAGCATATTCTCAGATTGAAACGAAAACTATCCATCTTATGAAAAAACGATTAATATGAAATTTGTAAACCTTTTCTCGGTAAAAATTTTGTCTTTGAACTTTCTGTTGTATCTTTTGTCGATTTCCCAAAAATTTTAATTTTTAATTTTTAGTGTTCCTGTTGACTTTTGAAACAATGGTTTTGAGAATATTTGTAGATCCTTTCGAGATGAATAATTTTGTTTTGCAACATATTATTGAGATAAAAAATTTTAATTTCCAAAAAATTTTCCGTATCTCGTATGCTTTTGCGGAAAGTGGAATTATTTATTTTTGATAACATTTTTCTCGATTAAAAAAAAACTATGCGCCTCATTGAAAAATAGACTCAAGAAAATTTGGAGGTCTTTCTCAGATGAACAATTTTAATTCTCAACATTTTTTTCGTATTTCGCATGGTTTTGCTGGAAAGTAGATTATTTTTAATAATATTTTTCACGATCAAAACAAAAAATCCATTTTCTTCTTTCAAGCTAAAGATAGGAAAAAAATCGATAACAAGTGAAAAACAACAGCAGATAAGTTTATTCTTTTAATTTTATAGATTTTTTGGGCTGAGTTGTAAATACAAGTATGTCACATTAAAATCGTCATTGAAATAAACTATGGGTGAATTCCAGACTATGCTAAAAAATTGAAACCTTCACATTTAGGTGACAATGAAAAACCGGAAATATTTTATTTTAACTCGAGCCACCCCTTAAAACTTTTACTGTTAGCAACAAATGAGCACGTGTTTTTTGTTTTTTAAAATAAAAATTCTAACGCATCCCTTAGAAGTTTTTTTTAGCATTGTGCTGTTAAAAGTTTCACTTGAAAACTTTCATTTCGAAAGTTTCGAAATGTGAAATTTATGATCAATGGAATTTTTAGCGACACTAAAATGTTAATTCTCAAGCAAATCATTTAAATAAATTTAGATACATTTAAATCATTTAAGTACATATCTGCTGAAAAATTGAATTTTTAAAAGCCAAAAGGACACATTTTCTACAAAACAGTTGAATTTCCAACCTGAAAATATGATTTTTCAAAAAATAAAAAATAAAAATTTTTTACGAACAGTTAAATTTTTAAAAAAATAGTTTAATTTTTAACCAAACGATAGAATTTTTAACTTGAAAGTATGAATGTTCTACAAAAAAGTTAATTTAAAACTAAATAAGTGAGTTTTCAACCAGAGGTGAGTCTTAAAAGAACATGAATTGGTAACAAAGTATTTCAACTTTCAAGTAAGTAGTTGAATTTTCAACCCAAAATGATGGCTTTTTAACCAAATAGTTGACCCAGAATTTGTATAATTAACAAAATAGTTGAATTTTCAACAAAATAATTAAGTTTTCAGACACACAGTTGAATTTTTAACTAAATGAGATGCATTTCGAACTCAATAGAATCCAATAAGAAAATCCAAAAATTTTTCCTTGAAAGTTATGTCTTTTTAATTATAAAGTCTACTACTATATTTTTTTGGAATTCATCTCTTTCACTTAAAAATTCTACTATTTGCTTGAAGATTTAACTATTCTTTGAAAATTCGTTTTTCTTTTAGTTGAAGATTAATTTTCTTAATTGAAAATATAACTTACACATTTTTTGCTGAAAATTGACCGTTTTTAGTTTTGTTAAAAGTTAATTTTTTCAACTGAAGATTTAACTACTTCATTTTTTGGTTGAGAATTGATAGTTTTTACTCGAGAAAACAACTTTTTTGGTCGAAAATTTGACTGCTTTCTTGAACATTCGTATTTTTGGATGAAAAATACGTCCTTTTAGAATCAAAATTCAACTTGCTTTTAAAAAATTTGTCTTCTTGGCTCAAATATTCAACTTTTTTGTTCAAAATGCAACTGTTTTTGGTTAAAGCTCATTCTTTTCCGTTAAAGAATCGGACCAATTAGTTGAAAATTCATCTTTGTAGATTGAAAATTCAATTATTTGGTTGAAAATTCGTCCCTTTTGCTTGAAAGTTCAGCTCTTTTGATTGTAAATGCAACTATTTGGTAGACAATTCCGTTTTTTTAAAATTCATATTCGTATGGGTTGAAAATTCAACAATTTTGTTGAAAGGTCAGCTTTTTTCTGAAATTCAACTGTTTTGTTGAAAATTTGTCTTTATGGACGGAAAATTCTTCTGTCTTGGTTGAGTTGAAAATTTATCTTTTTTGGTAGAAAAGTTCTTGGTTGAAAATTCATATCTTTTGGTAGAAAATCAATCTTTTTTCACATGAAACGGCAGTCAGAAGATAAAAATAAAATAATGTATAAGATAATAATAAGTCTCATGTACAAAATTTATAAAAAGTGTTTGAATTGAATGATTATCAATCAGGATAAAAATGTCAAAGTTTGGCATTTTCATTGGCGTTTTTAGTAGCCTAAGAAGGTTATGTTAGTTCTGCCTCAGTTTATTCGATATTAAAACAGTTTTTACACTTTTTTGAAAGTAAGATGTAGTTTTTGAAATTAAAAAGCCTTTTTCAAATGCGAATAAGAAATTTTTCATCTAAAATTATCATAAATATAGAAACTGCAAAAATGCTCAAGTTTCGAACGTTTCACTGACTTTGAAACTTTTCATTAAAACTTTCAGTTGAAAATTTCATAAAGTATAAATTTCTCAAACGGCACATTGCTAATATTTTTAATTATATACCCTTAAGAATATTTTCTGTGGAAGAAAGAAAGAAAATGTATTAATTTGTTTTAAAGCAGATTGCTTCTCAGGGGTAAGCACTTCAAAAGTTATAAAATTATGACACATATTAAACCAAAATAATCTGATTTTAAAAAATTCGAAAGGCTTACACCTTGAGATTACACTGCTTGGAAAAAGGTTACCACGTATTTGTTTTTTATATAAACTTATTTTTAAAACTCGCTCAAGGCTTGAGAAAGAAAGAATTGTCGTTTAAAGCACTCACAATCATTTTAAAAAAAAAACAGAAATTATGGGATAACAAAGGCCCACAAAAAAAAATGTCTGAATCCCGAGTTAAACCACAAGACCTTCACGTTTTTGGTGTCGCTGAATCCGATTCCGGGGTCAGTTTGCCCCATTAGCTCAGGATCTAGATGAATTGAAAGTCAAAATGAAGTAAACCGTTTGATCGGAAAAAACTCTATTTTTTGACGTTCTTTGGGTCGCTGAATCCAAATTCAGGCTCAGTTTGACCCTATCAGGTTGGGATCAAGGTCAAGTGAAGGTCAAAATGAGAAAAAAACAATTGAATCGGCATGAACCACTACTCTTAAACGCTTTTGGGGTCGCTCAATCCGGATCCAAGGTCACTTTGACTCCATCGAGTAGAGATGAAGGTCATTTCAAGGTCAAAATTGAGAAAACCATGGAATTGGAGAAAACCTCAACTCTTAGACGTTTTTGGGGTCCCTGAATCCGAATCCGGGGTGAGTTCGACCCAATAAGATCAGGACCAAGGTAATGTCAAGGTCAAAAAGAGAAAAAACCATTGAATCGGAGGAAACCACTCTTTTAAGGCGTTTTTAGGGTCGCTGAATCCGAATCTGGGGTCATTTTCACCCCATCAGGTGAGGATCAGGATCAAATAAATTTGTCCAAACAGTTTTGTTACAATTTCTGAATCCTTACATTGAATATCGGAAATGATCCCTACATTCACTGTTTTTTACGGTATATAACCTTTTTATCCTCGAAAGATCCTACGAGCTGTTTCTTTTTACGCTTCAATCCATTCTCATCACTTTCTCTCTTCAATGACCAGCAGTAATCAGCCATCCTTTATTTACATCCCATCGACCTTGATATCTCATTTCCATTGTCCTTATGTCTTGATGGAACTTCTTCCCTTGATCTTCACTAAAATCTCCCAGATTCGTTGGGAAGTAATCCATATGTGAGTGCAAATAGTTTAAATTGAGGCTCATCAAACACCCTAGTTTTTCATAAATCGCTATCATTCAAGCCACTATTTCTTTGCACTCTTGACATGAGATATCAAGGTTGATGAGATGTAAATATGATGGCTGATTACTGCTGGTCACTGAAGAGAGAAAGTGATGAGAACGGAGTGAAGCGTAAAAGGAAACCGCTCGTAAGATCTTCTGGGGATAATCAGGTGCGACACCGTAAGAAACAGTGAATGTAGGGATTATTCCCGACATTTCATGTGAGGATTCAGAAATTGTAACAAAACTCTGTTTGGACAAATTCGGTTGACCCTGATCCTCACCTGATGGGGTGAAAATGACCCCAGATTCGGATTTAGCGATCCCAGAAACGCCTTAGAAGAATGGTTTCCACCGATTCAATAGTTTTTTCTCTTTTTGACCTTGACATTACCTTGATCCTGACCTTATTGGGTCGAATTCACCCCGGATTCGGATTCAGGGACCCCGAAAACGTCTAAGAGTAGAGGTTTTCTCTAATTCCATTGTTTTCTCAATTTTGACCTTGGGATGACCCCCATCCCGACCGGATGGAGTTAAAGTGACCTTGGATTCAGATTAAGCGACCCCAAAAACGTTTTAAAGTAGTCGTTCATGCCGATTCAATTGTTTTTTCTCATTTTGACCTTCACTTGACCTTGATCCCGACCTGATAGGATCAAACTGAGCCCGTATTCGAATTCAGCGACCCAAAGAACGTCTAAAAATAGAGTTTCTCTCCGATCCAACGGCTTTCTTCATTTTGACTCTCAATTCATCTTGATCCTGACCTGATGGGGTCAAAATGACCCCGGAATCGGATGCAGCGACCCCAAAAACGAATCGGTATGGTGGTTTAGCTCGGGATTCGGAAAACAATTTTTTTTGTGGGGCTGTGTTATTTTTGTTTCACAAGCTACAATTCTACAAGGTGAAATTGTTTAAATATAATTCAATTCACGATTCTTGGGAAATGTAACCTGTAACATATTATTATACCTATTCTAATGTACCATCCCCTTAAATTAATACCAAAAATGGTCCACTTTTAAGTTGCAAATCTTATTAATTTTTAGTTTTACATGCTTGGTGGTGAAATTATTCAAATTAGTATGCCTAAGAATAAAATTATTTCCATTTTTATAGCTGCCGAGTCTTCAAAACTGTACAATTTTAGGTATTCCTCACTTATAGGTTATTTATTACCGAAGGCTTTAAATTGGGCTTCATTCAATTATTTAAGGTTTTTAATTTAGAATTATTTAGTTTCAAACGTTTTAATTCGTACCCTCCTGAGACTCTTTTCTTCACCCTCAAATACTACTCATATGAATGTACATACAAATTGTTATGTTCATGAGAATTATTTACATTTTGTATGGATGTCTTCAACAAAGCTACAATGGAACTGAAATACTATTGGTATTTTTATAAATCATATTATGTATTTTAGAAGATGATAAAAATATATTACACATTGATTAGTGTTCATCTAGGAAGCGAATGGTCAAAAAAGTTAATAAACTTCAATGTATTGCAACAATTTCATTTCACTACTTGGGGTCCTAGGGGGTGGTTTTAGACTTCAACTTTAATCGAACTATGAAAATTTGGAAAAGTCGCGATTTTAGACAATTTATTGAACACTTTAAAATGTACAGTTTTGAAAGAATTAAAAAGAAGAAAGTCATACAACTTTTATAATATCTATAATTATTCTGACTTTTTTATATGACGAATTGAGAAGGTTGAAGATTCCACTCATGCTTGAAACTAAAAAATTGTAATATTGTAATAGATTTTTGCAATTTAATTATTTTTACTTAAGCTAATATCAGAAGTCAAAAGGATTGAGCTCCTTTTTATGTAATGAAAAAAAAGTCATAAAAACATGAAAATCTTAATAATTGCAAAGGAAGGTGGTAGAAACGTAATAAGTAAAACGTAGAATATATTTTTATTAAAAGTATTTGCTTTCAATTATCAATTTCATTGTGATGTTCAATTTCAAAGAGTTTAGATTGGTCTCAAATAATTTCATATATATTAAATTGAAGATTATTTTATTTTTTAATTATGTGTTTCTAAACTTTGAAAAATAAAATTAACCAATTCAAAAAACAGGTATGTATGAAAAAACAAAATCTATCGTCGAAAGCGTTTTGAGAATAGGTTTAAGTATTTATTTTAATATACTCATGAAAATATTTCAAACGAAGTTCACGCATTTGCAAATAAAAGCAATGTCAACAAAGCTACAAAATTAATCAGATTTATGTACAGATGAGTACGTAATATTAATATAATATTGAAACCGAAAAAGAAAATTGTTATTCAAACTTCTCACGAATTATAGTTAAAAATCGGAACTGGAAATTGTTTCTTAATTTGACCAAACCTAAGCCTGTTCTCAACGCAACTGCGATTTTGAGGATTATATTATCATATCGACAGTCTCGATCGAGCTATTAATTTGAAAAATAAGATGACGCAGACAAAATTATGAAAAGTATCAGAAAGATGTTTATTTCATTTTCGACAAGTCTTCACATTAATTAAATATTGCATGAAATATTTTAAGGAAAAATATTTTTGTCAAGTACTAAAAACTGCGCTTTAATTTTTGGTTCTATCAAGAAACTGTTTTTTGGTAGTTTTGAACATTTTCAAAAATATGGAACTTTTCAAATTTGTAATTCTTGTTAACGTCCACTAAAAATTTCGGCTTAACTTCTCAATTTGGTAAAAAGATAGCGTTTGATATTTTTTAAAAGTTTGGAAATCATAATATACCTCTTATAATTTCCATCGAATTTAAAAATATCAGTAAGATCACGTTTAAGTATTTTTCTCATCCACCAGAACCTTTGACAACAACTACTGAAACTTACAAAAATTATGTTTTGAGTTAATGAAATGCTCTACATTTTTTTATTCGATTAACCTGGTTAGAGAGACTAATCCTCATTTTGGGACCTCAAAAAAGCGTCTCAAATCCTAAATCGATCTTTCAAATCCTTTAACAGTTAGCATGGCAAAAACATTCAGGTAGCCGAATAGACATCACAAATTTTTAGGATTTTTGGGCTCCTTAAAATGGTAATTAAAAAAAGAATATAAATTTCGGGAAATTGTTCCACAATTTGGTTTTAAGTTGAACCTTTCTGGCCCTCAAAATTTACTGAATATACATAAAGGCCAGAATTTATGTGCACTTTTTTATAAAGATTTCAAAATATTTCTAAGTATTTCAAAGTATTAGAAGGAATTTCAGGACATTTCAACGCTTTTTATGGGATTCTACTGATTTCAGAGGTCATAATTAGATTAAAACGATTTTAATACGTTCCGCCAAATCTTGAAGGATTTCAAAGCAAAATTTTGTATTTCCATTTCATTCATTTAGTTGGAAATTCTTTGGGTTTGAGATTTTTTTCATTAGACTCAAGAGCGTTTTTTATTTAAAATGAAAACAATGGAAATATTAAAGATTGTTAAGTGAAAGCAATTTCAAATTGGTATCATTCTAAATTGAATAATTCTCATTTAGAGGCCTTGAGAATTCAACTGTGTTTTAAAATTAAATACTAAAATATGTACAATTTACGATTGAACGAATTTAGAAATGAAGAATTTACAATTGAATCTTCAAAATTGTTTATTTTCTCCAAAAAGATTAAAAAATTATGGAATAATTCTGAATCCAATTCGTATAAGCTATAAAAAATGTTGGATAATAAATAAATTTAAGCTTGAAATTTGAACAGATTGTACAATTATTTTATTTCAAATTGGATGTTCTGAATAGTTGAATAATTTTAAATAAATATAAAACGTTTTCAATGGAACAGGTGCGAATTCAACCGTCCTGTTCTTCGCAGCAATGCAAAGATCCTAAATGGCTATATAAGAAATGCAAATAAAATTCTTGAAATTGACTAGACTTTTGCAAAAGTACTTTTATAAATTACAGGTTTTGATAATTACTCTTTGATTTTACTTTCTGTATTTTTTTGCAATACTTAGTGATAAATAAAAAATGTGAGAATTACAAATACCGTAAAACAGGGCTAACCAGGACACGTTGGGAAAACCGGGCCACTCATAATTTTATATTTTATACTTTGATTTCTTTTCTTCTGAAATCCGGTATTTTTCCGAATAATAAAGATGATTGACTTTTTCTTCTTTATTATTGTTGAGGGTTCCCTGACTTTTGCAAATCCGGAAAAAAATTTGAAAAAACTGAAAATTAACAAAGTGACAGGTATTTTTCTAAAAAGAAAAAATTTGGGTTTTTTCGAAAAATATGCGAGGTACGAGAAAAAGTCAAAAGTAAAAATTGGCCTCCTTGAACAGACCCACAAAAACTTCTTCTGCTTTCGATATTCTCAAACGTTTTTTTAGTATCTTCAAAAATTGCGTATTTTTACTCAAAAAGCGGTTCAAAATATTGAAAAATGGGTAAGTTTTTGTAGGTCTCTTCAAGAAAAATAATTTTTACTTCAAACTTTTTTCCGTATCTAGCATATTTTTTGCACAAATTTTTTTTTCAGAAAAATAGCCGCCATTTTATTAATTTTCGAGTTTTTTCAAATCTCATTCCGGATTTCGAAAATTTGGGAAACCTTCCAGAATAATAGAAAATAAAAATTAAATTTTTTGTTTTCTTACTCAAAAAACGTACGCAGAAAACTTACTCAAAAAACGTACGCCAAAAACATACTCCAAAAACGGTTTAGAATGTCGAAAAGTGGAAAGGGAACTTTTTGTAGGTATTTTCAAGGAGTACAATTTTTAGCTTGAAGTTTACCACGTATCAAGCATATTTTTCGGAATAACTCTCCATTTTCAGAAAATAAAAGATTGGGTTTTTTCGAAAACTGTGCTTGTTACGAGGAAAAGTTTGGAGTGAAAATTGTACTCCTTGCAGACACCTACAAAAAGTTCCTTTTATATTTCTCGATATAGCTATATATATATATATATATATATATATATATGTATGTATATTTATTTGACTGATGTTGACCAATGTTGGATGAATATTCGTGGAACTCTCTCCGCAGCTCCCTTATGAGGTCTCAATATCTCTCCCTCTTTCCCTTCTCCTTGACTGTGATGTTGGCGACAGCTGAAGCCGAGAATTTGATCACGAACATAGTTCGTTTCTCTTTGTCACGGAGTACAATGGCAGGCCTCGAGTGTACAATAGTGACTTTAGTGTGACTTATATAATAGTGACTTTAGCCTGAACTGGTAGTTACAGTTAATTTGGACAATGCTTTCTCGACAATTGACTCTGTCTCTTTGGGAGCGTTCGGCAGGGCAGGGTCACAGTTAACGCCATAAGAGCGAAAAAGATAGTATTAAAGCACTCTTAGGGATGCATTGTGTCTGTGGAGATACGTCGTTCCCGCGTGAATGGGACACCCGGATAGTATGTTCCGTAGGTGCTCAGAATGTGCATGACACGCTCTGCACCTGTCGCTGGGAACTTCTTGACGTAAGATGCGGCTACGGT
>JAUMHM010052605.1:0-14932 GCA_032362435.1 Melikaiella ostensackeni
TAATCGCCTTCCTGGGTGCTGAATCTCTGCTACTGCCTCTGGTGGATGTGGTGGCAAAGGATCATCACGAGTTTGCGTATGAACATCAATAGCACGACGATGTTGTATTGCCTCACCGGTTGCCGCTTGAACTTGTGATCCAGCTTCCTCTAACTGATGTTCATTATCAAGGTTTTCCCCCGCCAACTCAACCTGTTGTTCAATCTCTATTGTGCGTTCTGCTGAGATAAGTAGGTTTCCTTTGATGTCCTTAACCTTAGTAATAAGGTCTCTTACTGCAACTTTCTCTATTTGGGGATACATCGCAGCGAAATTTGTCCTAAAATTGTGTCCCTTTTGGCGTTTATTATTATTATTAATATTATTTTATTATTATTTTATTATTATTATTATTATATTATTGTTGTCTATTGTCTCGTAGATAAACGAAGTGTCTAGAAACACCAAGAATATTTGGTCTTATAACTACACAATGGTTTCTCTTTATGTAAAGTCACTCATTATTGGTTCCGTGAAAAAACTAATTCAGACAGGTACGTAAATTTTCATTCTAATATTTCTATTAAAAATAAAATTTCAGTTCTCTCCAAACTTACTGATAGAACTATCAAACTATCTGATCTAACATTCAGAGATGATAATATTTTCAAAGTTATTATAATTTCAAAACAAAATGATTATCCAATGAGATTTATGAATGAATTCATTTAGAGAAGAGTTGAAAAGATCAATAGAGTTAATGCACAAATTCAGATTAATAACTCACAAGCTTTTGATTATAAAAATGTCGTTGTTTTGCCACTTGCTAATAAACTTTCTAGATCTTTCATTAATATTTTTAGAGAATTAAACATTAAAGTAGTTTTCACATATCAAAAAGATATTTTCAGATGTTCTCGATCTAAAAACACATGTGATTATGTGATATACTGCATTCTTTGTGAATGTGATTTGGTTTATACTGGACAGACAAAAAGGTTCATTAAAACTAGAATCACAGAATACAAAAACGACTACAAGAAAGGTGCAAGAGGCACTGCATTGGTTCTGCACTCGCATCTTAATCATCATAAGATTTTTTTTTCAAAAGCAAAAATTTAAGTCATGAAAACAACTATGGAAGCAGAAAATTTGAAGAGATGTTTTCTATCGTCAAGAATACCAATTCTGTAAATAAGAGATCTGATGTTGAATTTCTTAGTAATATCTACCACAGTCTTATTTTAGTAGCTTACAATTTCTAAAATAATTATACTAATCCTCTCAGTGTTTCTTGAAAATTCGCGCCAAGCGTCCATCTTGTCTTAGAGATTTAGATATAGTCTCACGTGACTTCACATTCTTTCTCCAGATTAGCGTCTAACGGAGTGTGTTGGCACACAATAAATTTTTGTAAAATTTGCAATGTTATCGCGAAACCCGGAGAAGAATTTTCTCAAAAAATGAACTTTTTAGCTTTGAACTTTATCATAAATAAGAAATGTTGAATTTTATATTACCCTACGGTGTAAGCGTCTGATTAGTAAGTGTAGAGGTTATGTTTTATATTTTCCAATATCTTACATTTTCTGTGGAAAACGTTTACTATATAAAAAACGTCGTTGTATGTTCTTCAGCTAAGGGAGGAAATTTTGAATTGAAATTGAAGTGAAGAGGCTCCATCCCGTGGAACGAAAGCTCGTTTAAGTAAAATTGAAAAGATCAGTAGATCAACAACGAAGCACCACTAGATATTTTATTTCTCTGGTTAACAACATAACATCAAATAATATATATTGGATCTACGTTCACCGAATTTCGGTTAACCTAGCCTTCCTTTCCTATTACCCTTGGGCTCTCCGAAAATATTTCTTGTACGCTCACCGAATTTCGGTGAATCTAGACACGTTCATAGATGAAATCTTCGAGAGAGAATTACCTCTAAAACAGTGGATATCAAATAGAAGTGTTTTTTACATAAAAAATGAATTAATTTAATAAATTTTTTTGTTGTTTGATAGAAGAATGATATTTTGGAGAAATGAAATAGAAACAAAATTTGGGGGACCTATCATTTTCTTTATATAATAAACACAAATGTACCAACATAACAATGATAAAAATATATTATTATATCACGGGCCCACGAAATGTTTCTTTCTTTTCTTCATTTCTCTGAAACATCATTTTTTTAGCAAACAACACTTTCATTTATGAATTTTCTTCTATTCGTACTTGGCTTAATTTTTTGTTTTCACAACTTTGATTACCTTGAACATAAGTAAGAAGAATATTGTCATTCATGTACTTGACGGAATTTCATCAAACGTAGTGTTTTTGTTGGGATTCTGCTTCGTTGGCACTTATTCAAAGTATAAGAATATATTTTAATTTTTTATGTGCTTTTGATTCAAATATTTGATATGTTTATTTCTCAGTCATTAATTTCAAAATAATTGCTTATTTTACTCCATTCTTAGGCGATTGAGCGCCAAGAACCAGCCATGACCGTACTCTGGGACGAATCTGGTATTTACAGTTCAAAATAGTCTATAGCTTGTAATACTTACTGGATTTGAAAATTATTTTTTAAATGATCTGCATTAAATTTCTAAGAAAACTGTTGGAGCCAATTTTATAATTATTTTTTAGGTTCAATAATATATAAACAATTACAGCGAGAAAATAAGTTATTTCAACAATGAGTTATTATCTTTGAACAAAAATTACTCAAATAAACTCGTCGATAAAAATTATCGAAGATAGATTTAAATAACATAATAAATTTCATTAATCATTTTACTTTATACACAATTCATTTTAACAAATAATCCAGTGTATCAATTAGTTCTAAGCAAAAATTATTTCGTAATAAAATCGTTCGGGTTTATTATTAGAATGGTATTCAGTACAAAAAATGTGATAAATAGAAAATTTATTAACAAATTTTACAACCTTTGAAGCCCATGGACAGAACAATAGCCTTAACAGAAAAGAATATGATTTCTTAATTGTTCAAACAGAAATTGTTTAAACAGTTTGTTTAAACTTGTGAGCTACAGAAAAAGTAAATACGCCACTCGACTCGGAAAAAATTACATAAACTGTTTAATGTAGTCGCGGACAATTTTTGTGTCCACTCAATTTATTTTGTGGTATGAATAAATAATTACATCGCAATTAAGCAATTGAAAAATCAGATTCTTTTTCATGTAATCATCCGCCATTTTGAATTTTGAAATTATAATATCAAATTCGAAATCTGTGACTCAAAATATCTTTACAAAATGAATTTCAAAGAAATCTGATCATTTTTCTAATCTGTTTGTCGACATACTGAATCCGTCATTTTGAATTTTGAAATTATAATATCTAATTTGGGATGAGTGACTCAGAATACCTTTGAAAAATGAATTTCAAAGAAATCCGACAATTTTTGTGATCTGTTGGTAATCATATTGGATCCGCCATTTTGAGTTTTGAAATTGTGATATCATATTTGAAATCAGTTACTCAAAATACCCTTACAACATGAATTTCAAAGATATCCGATAATTTTTAAAATATGTTAGTGGCCATATTGAATCCGTCATTTTGAATTGTGGAATTTCAATATAAAATTTGAAATCAGTGACTCAAAATACCTCCACAAAATGAATTTCGAAAAAATCCGATATTTTCAAAAATATGTTGGTCGTTATATTGGATCCGCCACTTTAAATTTTGAAACTTTAATATCAAATTTGAAAATTTGAATGAAAATGCCCTCATAGAATGAATTTCAAAAAAAAATCCGATAACTTTTAGAATTTGTTGGTCGCCATACTGGATTAACAATTTAGAATTTTGAAATTTTAATGTCAGATTTGAAAGCAGTGACTGAAAATACGTTTGTAAAATGAATTTAAAAAAAAATCGGATAATTTTAAAACTTTTACCATCGAAACGTGGTTTCTGGCCCACTGTGTGGCCACTCAAACCTCAAAGAAGAATTTCAGGCTATTTCCCGGTTTTCCCGCTCAAAAACTTGTTTTTCCCGGTTGTCTTTGAAGTTTTTATAGTATTAATTTTTCAATACTTATAATACTAATTATATAAATTTTGAAAACGAATAAACATTTTAGAAATCTAAGGTAAAAAATATATTGTAAATTATTGTAAAAGTGATTTATAAAACGACTAATTTATTAAATTGCAGTAGAAATTCTGCACAAGGAAGCAACTGACGTTATTTTAGAATATGAATTGCGAGGTTTCGCAATACCTTCGTTTCCCTTAAATGACCGAAAATCGGTAAATTTGATATTTGAAAAAAAAATATAACACGTGACCTTATGGCACTCTCCCACTTTCAATCAGTTTCTCTCGAAAAGCGGTTTTTTCAATTTATTTGCGAAATATTTAGAGATCCCCTAAATTGAAACTATATTAGGCCAATTATTCGTTATTAATTTTATGAATTAAAGTTATATAATTACTATGTTAAATATCTAAGAAGAAAAATTTAATAAAATTTAATTAAGAATAAATAGAAATTTTAATATTTCTCCAACGTCCAGCATTCAAAAATTACAAAATTCTTGTAAATTAAAAAAAAACAATAATCCAAAGATCAAATTTGGACAAAACACTCATTCTTAAATGTCTCTATTCAAATTTTAAAAAAAAACGAAAGAAAATGAAGGCAACCTCCAAATCCCCTTCCTTCTTTTCTTAATCTCATCTTTTTATATTTTTATTTGTTTTTAAATCACAATTAAAAAACATTTACATGAATCTAAAAAAAAAATAAAATAAAATAAAATTTGAACTTTAGTATTTGAACCAACCACCAACACATGTAATCCAAGCGATAGACTTAAGATATTAAAATTTTGCTCTGAATGTTATAAAAGTATGAAATTTGGCGACAAATTTGGCGTTTTCTTCCTTTTGTCATTACAAAACTTTTTAGACCGGGTGCCAAATTTTTTTCAAAATTAAAGAAAAATGGTGGCAATTTTTTTTAAATGCTGTATTTTCTCAAACAATAAAGATATTGAACTGTTTTTTTATTCTATTGAAGCATCGTATATTCTTTCGAAATCCGGGGGAAAATTTAAGAAATGCTGAATATTATCAAAATAAAGTCGATTTTTATGAAAATAAAAAATTCTCATTTTCTTCGAAAAATAAATGAGATAAGAAAAAATTTACGTAACGAAGTTGTTTCTCTTTAAAAGAACTACAAGAAGTTCCTGTACCATTTTTCAAGATTTTCCACTGTTTCCGAAGTACATGCCTATACATGCATTGTCTTCAAAAAAATTACTTTTTGCTTTCTGTTTCTTTAAATACGTGTCAGGTATCGTTTTTAACGATTTTCCTTTGATTACATCACTAGACAGACAATTTAGTCTTTTATAGTTTTATTTTAGCAAAATTTTTGAAAATTATTTTCTTTTTGAATAACGAACAATTTTGTTTAGCAAAATATCCAAAAGTGGTAACAGAATTTTTGTAGATCTTTCAAAGAGGGACAACTTTGCTTCTTGAACTTTTTTCGTAACTTGCGTCTTTTTTGATATAAATGAGAATTTTTTATTTTCAGAAAAATCGCCGTCATTTTGTAAGTTTCCAGCGTTTTTCCAATTCTACTATGAATTTAAAAACAAAAGTTAAATTCCTCGCCAGAATCAAGAAAAAAGTGTCAAATATCTCATTCAGTTGAAAAAATAAAGCATTTAATAAAAGAAAAAACTTGTTGAAAAAATTGTTGGCACCCGGTCTCAAAAGTTTCCTAATGCAAAAATGACTTTGATTTTTCATGGAGATTGTTGGTGACAGTGAGCACAATTCCAAGCACACTTTTTTCAGAGAGCGAGACGATATTTGTCGCAAAATTAAAAACAAATCTGAAAAATCGTACTCTAAATTCCAGGCTAATTCCCGGGTTTTCCGGTCAGTGGCCACCCTTTTTATTGAATTTCACTTAGCCTCTCTCTTAAAAATATTAAGACTTGTTTTTACTCAGACCCTTTAGAATTTCATATATTTTAAGAAAATTGAAGTCATTTAAGACTTGGCAATTTTCAAATTGTTGCTGATACTTTTCAAAATTCAACCATTTCAATTTTAAGCATTTCAAGGGGCTTGAAAGATTTCTAGGCATTTAAGCGTTTTTTTTTAGAGAATTTTAATGAATAAATTATTTTTAATTTATATCCCAAAGATTTGGAATGATTTCTAATTAATTCAATGAATTTTTACGATTTCCAAAGATTTCAAGGGATTTTAAGGGATAACAACAAATTTCTAGAGAACTTCAGAGAATAAATCAAATTCTATTTTGAAGAATTTCTACGGATTTCAACAAATTCATGAGATATGGAGGAATTACAAAAATTTCAAAGTACTTTAATTATTGTTGTTAATTTGATACTCTTTGAAAGTATAATAATCTTAGAGTGTCAAATTTCAGAATCCTTTATATTAGATGTGTAAATCTTGATGAATCTTATATAGATTTAGAGAGAGTGATTGAATGTTAGATTACTTATATATGTTTTAAGTTTTCTGTGGTGCAATATTGCAAAATAGACCTGTACTCAGTGAATCAAAAGAGTTATGTCATCATAATATTATGCAATCGTGTTTAAATTCGTCAAAGATCTTTTTTTTTAATATAAAAGTCCGGCTTGAAATATATACTGAAATCTTTTAGTAGATAGGCTAGGCCCTTTCTGATTCAAGAATTCTGCTACCGACATTTACAGGTAACAGGAGTTTTATATCAAAAAAGGGCCAAGCTTATTGAAGTTTTTTTTCGAAGGGTTAATGACTCTTGCAATCTAGTGTACACTCTCTCTGCAATTTTATGTAATCTCTATGAAATATCGAGCAATCTTCATAAAATTTCGTGCAGTCCCATGCAATCATTTACAATCCTTTGTAATCCAATGTTATCTCGATGCGATCCCGTGCAATCTCTATAAAATATCGAGCAATTCCGTGCAATACTTTACAATCCCTTGTAATCCTAAGCAATCTCGATGCATTCCCATTCAATCTCTATAAAATCTCGAGCGAACTCTGTAAAATTTCGTGCAATCCCATGCAATCCTTCACAATTCCTTGTAATCCCATGCGATTTCGATGCAATTCCATTCAATCTCTATAAAATCTCGAGCGATTCGTAGTCAATTTCGTGTCACCCCATGCAATCATTTACAATCCTTTGTAATTCCATGTGATCTCGATACAATCCCATGCAATCCCTATGAAATATTGAGCGATATCTATAATTTTCGTGCAATCCCATGCAATCCTTCAGAATCCCTTTTAATCCCATGCAATTTCTATAAAATATCGAGCGACCTCTATCAAATTTCGTACAATCCCATGCAATGCTTGACAATCCCTTGTTGTCCATGCAATTTTAATGCAATCCTATTCAACCTCTATAAAATCTCGAGCGATTTCTAGTGAATTTCGTGTCATCTCATGCAATCATTCCCAATCCCTTGTAATCCCATGCAATTTCTATATAATATCGAGCGGTCTCTATAATCTCTAAAATCTATATATACAATCTATATACAATCTATACAATCTATAATCTCTACAAAATCTCAAGCGATTTCTTGTGAATCTCGTGCAATCCCGTGCAATCATTTGCAATCCTTTGTAATCCCATATGATCTCGATGCAATCTCATGCATTCTTTATAAAATCTCCAGCGATCTCTATGAAATTTCTTGCAAACTCATGCAACCTTTTACAATCCCTTGTAGCCCCTATGCAATTTCGATGCAATCCTATTCAATCTCTATAAAATCTCGAGCGATATCTAGTGAATTTCGTGCCATCCCATGCAATCATTTACACTCCTTTGTAATTCCATGTGATCTCGATGCAATCCAATGCAATCTCTATAAAATATCGAGCGATATCTATAATTTTCGTGCAATCCCATGCAATCCTTTACAATCCCTTGTAATCCCATGCGATCTCGATGCAATCCCATTCAATCTCTATAACATCTCGAGCAATTTCTAGTCAATTTCGTGTCATCCCATGCAATCATTTACAATCCTTTGTAATTCCATGTGATCTCAATGCATTCCCATTCAACCTCTAAAAAATCTCGAGCGATCTCTATAAAATTTCGTGCAATCTCATGCAATCATTCACAATCATTTGTGATTCCATGTGATCTCGATGCAATTCCATGCAATCTCTATAAAATATCGAGCGATCTCTATAAAATTTCGTGCATTTCCATCAAATTCCTTACAATCCCTTGTAACCTCAAGCAATCTCAATGCATTCCCATTCAATCTCTAAAAAATCTCGAGCGATCTCTATAAAATTTCGTGCAATCCCATGCAGTTCTTTACAATCCCTTGTAGTTCCATGCAATTTCGATGCATTCCTTTCCAATCTCTATCAAATCTCGAACGATTTCTTGTGAATTTCGTGCAATCCCGTGCAATCATTTGCAATCCTTTGTAACTCCATGTGATCTCGATGCAATCCCATGTAATCTCTATAAATTATCGAGCGATCTCTATAAAATTTGTGCAAGCCCATCCAATTCCTTACAATCCCTTGTAATCTCAAGCAATCTCAATGCATTCCCATTCAATCTCTAAAAAATCTCGAGCGATCTCTATAAAATTTCGTGCATTCCCATGCAGTTCTTTACAATCCCTTGTAGTTCCATACAATTTCTATGCATTTCTTTCCAATCTCTATAAAATCTCGAACGATTTCTTGTGAATTTCGTGCAATCCCGTGCAATCATTTGCAATCCTTTGTAATCCCATGTGAGCTCGATGCAATCCCATGCATTCTTCATAAGCTCTCGATCGATCTCTATGATATTTCTTGTAACCCCATGCAACCTTTTACAATCCCTTGTAGCCCCTATGCAATCTCGATACGATCCCATACTATCTCTATAAACCCCCGAGCGATCTCTATAAAGTTTTGTGCAATCCCATGCAATTCTTTATATACTCTTGCAGTCCCATGCAATTTCGATGCAATCTAATTCAATCTCTATAAAATCTCGAGCGATTTCTAGTCAATTTCATGCGATCTCATGCAATCCTTCCCAATTTCGTGTAGTCCCATGCAATTTCGATGCAATCCCATTCAATCTCTATAAAATCTCGAGCGATTCCTAGTGAATTTCGTGCCATCCCATGCAATCATTCACAATCATTTGTAATTCCATGTGATCTCAATGCAATCCCATGCAATCTCTATAAAATATCGAGCGAACTCTATGAAATTTCGTGCAATTCCATCCAATCCCTTACAATCCCTTGTAATCTCAAGCAATCCCAATGCATTCCCATTCAGTCTCTAAAAAATCTCGAGCGATTTCTATAAAATGTCGTGCAATCCCATGCGATTCTTTACAATCGCTTGTAGTTCCATGCAATTTCTATGCATTTCTTTTTAATCTCTACAAAATCTCGAGCGATGTCTTGTGAATTTCGTGCAATCCCGTGCAATCATTTGCAATCCTTTGTAATCCCATGTGATCTTGATGCAATCTCATGCATTCTTTATAAAATCTCCAGCGATCTCTATGAAATTTCTTGCAAACTCATGCAACCTTTTACAATCCCTTGTAGCCTCTATGCAATCTCGATACAAACCCATACAATCTTTATAAAAACCCGAGCGATCTCTATAAAGTTTCGTGCAATCCCATGCAATCCTTTACAATTTCTTGTAATCCCATGCATTCTCTATGCAATCTCATGCAATCTCTATAAAATATCGAGCGATCTCTATAAAATTTCGTGCAATCCCCTGCAATCCTTAACAAACCCTTGTAATCCCAAACAATCTCGATGCAACCCCATTCAATCTCTATAAAATCTCGAGCGATTTATAGTGAATTTCGTGCCATCCCATGCCATCTTTCACAATCTCTTGTGATCCAACATTACGAAAAAATATTATAGCATATTCAGTATAGGTGTATAATAATTTTTTTATATATAATGAATTTCTTATAATATTTTCGTGATTCTAGAAAAATCATTATGAGAAAATCAGTATAGGAATAAATAACGTCAAAATATTGAAAGAATTGATGCAAAAATTGAGAAACTACAAACTAATGATTCATTTATTTACTTAAAGTAAGATTTCAAATTACTTCAAGAGATTTCGCAGGATTCCACAGATCTTAAGCAATTTTACAGAATTCCAAAAGTGTTAAAAGATTTCAAATACATGATTGGATTTCAATTGATTTCAACAAGTTTCAAAGAACTTTGTAAGAGTTTCAAAAATTTAAAGGGATTTCTAGAGAACTTTGGAAAATAAATTAAATTGAATTGACTTGAAAGGGATTCCTAGTGATTCCAAAGATTTCAAGAGAATTTCGATGCTTCGACGGAGTGTGTACTCAAATCTAGGAAAAAAATTCCCTGACAATTTCAGGCATTTTGAGATTGTTCTAGGTATAATTTTTCTTAATAAAGAGCCATTCAAGTATTAGGTAATACATTTTTTAAAGCAATCGACCCTACATTATTTTAAATTCAAAGCATTACATAAGACTTTAAGAACCCAAATTTATTATCCACTTGTGATTGGGTAAATTTTGAGTAATTAACATTGAAAAAATCGGACCATGTATATAACTTGGCAGGTTCATCTCAAGTAATGTTTTTTTCATTCCTTGCAAATATCTAAATGGATGAAATAATTAACTTTTTGGTGAAAATTCATATTTTTGGTTTAAAAATTCGACTTATTTGTACAAAACTCGTATATTTGGCTTTAAATTCCAACAGTTCGGTAAAATATTGAACCATTCAGTTTAAAATTCATCAATTTAGTTAAAAATTAACTTTTTGGATCCAAATGCATATTATCGGGCTGAAAATTCAACCTTTTTGTTGAAAATTCTTCTCTTTTCATAAAAATTTAAACTTTTTTAGTTAAAAATACAACTGTTTGGTAGAAAATTAATCTGTTTATAGTAAGGATTTAACTATTTTATTGAATATTCATCTATTTGGTAAGAAATGAACTTTTTTGTTGCAAATTCATCTCTATTGTTGAGTATTTGTCTTCTTGGCTTGAAAAGTCATCTCTTTTGTTAGAAATTTAAACTTTTTTGGTTGAAACTTTCCTTATACGTTAAAAATTCATATTTACGGATTCAAATTTCAACTGTTTTGTAGGAAATTCGTCTTTTTGCCTTGACAATTCAACAATTTGGTTGAAATTTTTTTCTTCGTTGACTGGAAAATCTTTTTTGGTTAAAAATTCAACACATTGGTAGAAAATTAACCGGTTTTGGTTGATGATTCAACTATTTTCGTAGCAAATTTTACTATTTGGTTGAAAGTTATTTTTTCATCTAGAAATTCATCTCTTTTGATGGAAATTTCATATTTTTCGGTTGGAAATGCAACTTTTTGATAAAAAATTGACCGGTTTTGGTTAAAGATTCAACTCTTTTGGTAGTAAATTTTACTATATGGTTAGAAATTGTTTTTTTTTCGTTTGAAAATTCATCTCTTTTGGCAGAAATTCCATATTTTTCGGTTGAAACTGCAAATTTTTAGTTGAAAATTAATCTATTTTGTTTGAGGATTCAACTAGTTTGTTAAAAATTCAACTATTCGATTGAAAATTAATTTTCTTGTTGGAAATTAATTTTTTTGGGTTGAAAATGCAGCAGTTTGGTGGAAAATGCAACTATTTGCTTGAAAATTCAAATAGTTGCCTGAAAATTTACTATTTCGTTGAACATTCGTGTTTTTCTTAATATTCCACTGTTTGAGATTCATAATTTGAATCCTTTCTGGTTGAAATATCAACTTTTACATTTTTCCTTGACAGCTATTCATCTTTTTTGGTCAAAAATTCAACTGCTTGATTGTAAAAGGAACTACTTTGTTAATAATTCTTCATTTTCGGTTGAAGATTCGTCACTTAGGTTGAAAATTTATCTTTTTGGTTGAAAACTTATCTTTTTTTGTTGAAAATTCAACTATTTGATTGAAAATTTCTGTATTTTGTTGAAAATTCGTCGTTTTTGGTAGAAAATTAATCTTTTTGCTTAAAAAGGCAACTGTTTGTTGACCATTAATCAGTTCTAATTCATGATTTAACTATTTTGTTGAGAATTTGCCTTTTTGGCTGTTTGGTTAAAAATGGATCTGTTTTGGTTGAGAATTCAATTATTTTGTTTAAAATTCGTCTTTTTGATAGAATACTACTGTTTATGTTTAAAATTTGTAATCTTTTTTGGTTGAAATATCAACTATTACATTTCTTCGAACAGGATATTTTAAATATAACAATGATCACCATATAATGACTAAGTAAATTAATAATACTAAAAACATAACTAATTACTTCCTTAATTTTTTTCTAAAGTACATGAATTCCTGTAATAATTTAGACAAATTTTTATTTTATCTTCAGAGTTGAAATTCAGTGCGTATTTAACATATTAATACTTTGAATAAAAGATATTTTGCTGAAATTAAAAATCATGGTTATTTAACTGTATATTACAGTTTTAAAAAAATAGCACCCTCGAACAAATTTTCTGACATTTCCAGGTTATTCCAGGTACATATATAAAAATTTCCTGACAATTTCAGGTTTTCCAGGTGACTAGGTACCCTGTTTAAACTTATAATTAAAAAACCGATACATGCGTCAGGATATCCTTTATGATTTCAAAATATCTCACAAATATTTCAAAGATTTTAAAAGATTGCAAAATACTTCAAAGATTTTAAACAAACGTTAATTCAAACTAAAATCTTACATCGCAAAAATTTCAAAGTTTTTAGAAAGATTTAAAAGATTTCCCAAAGATTTCTAAAAATCTTTCGTGATTTCAAATTATTTCACAAAGATTTCAATGAATACAAATATTTTACAAAGATTTCACAAAGATTTAAAAAGTCTGCAAAATACTTCAAAGATATTTTTAAAAATATTTCAAGAAATCTTTTGCAATTTCAAAATATTTCACAAATATTTCAAATATTATTTCATCACGACCCACAAAGCGCAGCTAGAGCGATGAGAGGGAGATAAGGGAATATACATCGGGAGAAAAGTAGTTGAGCTATAGCGATGAGATTACATTTCTTTCCTGAAATTTTTAAGAATAATAGGTGCTTATAAAGTCTACTTTCCATAAATTTCCCATTTGCTAGTTTTTTTTTTGTTTTTCGGGAGGTAAGAATTGTTTGATTTTTTTTTTTAAACCTTGCCCCTTTTGCAATTTTTGAGATTTCGAGGGTCTTCTTTTTGCAGTTTGTCGAGTTTTTTTCACTCTTTCGAAACCGATGAGAAAAACTAAGAAATAATTGAAAAATGGTAAAGATATTTGGATATTTTGCAAAATTAAAACACGAAATTTCCTTAAAACAGCTACTAGTTTTCTACGCATTATATCGTTACGACCAGTAAAATAACACTTTTCTGAATTGAAGTAAAAAATAACAGAAAAATACATCAAATGTGAGTACAGTAAAAAAAGTAGAATTTGATTTTTCTCCAAGTACAGAAACACCCCAGGTTTAAAATTTATGGTAAGTTGACTGTGTATTACCTATCACTCGAGCAAAATTTTAACTCAAAAAATAGTAACTGTTTTCAGGAAATTTCGTGTTTTAATTTTTAAAAAACCGACACTGCTTCACCATTTTTCATTTGTTTTTCTCGTCGGTTTCAAGAGAGTGAAAAAAATTGACAAACTGTAACAAGAAACCTCTCAAAATCTCCAAAATTGCAAAAGGGGCAAGGCTTAAAAAAAATATAACTTAATTTTTTTCTCCCGAAAAACAAAAAAATACTAAACGGAAAATTTACGGACATTTGTATATTAGTACCTTTTATTTCTGAAAATTTCAGGGGGAAAAAGGTGGGGTTTTTGAGTGAAAATTCTTTTCCTCTTTTTAAAAAAATTGAAATAACTTTATCATTGTTTTTATGAAATTTTTTTTTGGATTTCGAAAGAATGTGAAAAACTGGATAAATTGAAACAATGAAACCCCCAATATCTCAAACTTGCAAAAATGGCACGGTTTTCAAAATGAGATTTGCAAAAAACTCATTTTACCCTTAAAATTTTAAAATATTCGTCAAAAATGTAAAAATGTCGCTATGTTAATTTAAAAAAATACGTGTCTCTTTATTTTGCCTTAAAAAAACATATTGCATTGGCAAGCCAATCCTGAACATGTGACCCGCCTACCTGCATGATTTCAAATAGATTCGGTCAGTAGAAAATTTTGAAAACTTGTTATTTACAGTTGATTACGTTGAATGAATGAAGTTAATATGCCTAGAAATTCCAGTGTATGGTGCCAATCCCTAGTCATTTTCCCTCGATTTCATTATAAAAGCAGTTACTTCTCCAACAACAAAAAATGATGCACATAATTGTTCATTAAATTTGTTTTTAAAACAGCAAAGTATTCATTAACTTTTCTAAATTTAGTTCCACGACTTTTGAAGCTTATGCATTTTTTAAATTCAGTGAAAACAATGACTAAACGCTGGCAAGCCCCACAATACCCTTTTGATCCACTTATTTCTTTATAAAAAATTAAAAACATTCTTAAACTTCTGCGCTCTACTGAAAAACATTTCTGGATAGTTTCTTTAGTAATTATAGGTATTTTGGAATGGATCTGAATATTTTATATAAAACGGCACTTTTCAAAAGCTGAAAAAATTTCATTTTGTTTTTTGAATAAACAATTACTAATTATTTTTTTCAAAAACAAGATGTGATAGCCCTATGCATAATTTAATTATCTTTCATTTAAAAAAAGAAACATTCAAATCGGACCTAAATTGTCCTGTGAAAATCAATTTGTTCATGGGTACTGATTTTGACACACTGTGGAGGAGTACGGTGAAAACGGAAAAGCGTGCATTTAGGATTTTTACGAGCGCGGCGGCG
>JAUMHM010052643.1:0-14931 GCA_032362435.1 Melikaiella ostensackeni
CCAGCTTCATTGAGTTTCTCAAAATTCATTTTTTTTCACTTAAACTGAAGTTCTTCAAATTTTTTGTTGAATCATGAAATTTCATTCTTTCTTCAATTAACTGCTTCACTTCTCTAATATTTTTTAAAAGAATGTTTATGCGAATTGTAAATTCACTTTTCTTTTTACCACTCGGCATCTACGACATTTACTCGATGGTTAGCTGTCAACTGAAAAAAAATTAGTCGCATGTCCCCTTATATACACCCCACTTGTTTTTGACTAAAGTTGTTATTGTCACCACATCCCATTTTGCACATACCATCCTTCATTAGAAATCTCAGAAAAATAGAACGTCACCGCAGCAAATTCTAAGAACTATTTTTAAAAAATTATACAACGTAAATTGATAACATCAAAGAAAAAGCCGCTCAACCGCTGGATGCTTTTCTTAGAAAAAAAGTTGCTCGAAATTTGAAAACAATTTTATACCTTTGTTACACATCACATTATAAAATACCATGGATTCCTAAACCGATGAAAATTAAGCTTACTCAGATAACCAAAGATGACTTTTATCTAATATGCCATTTCGGCTTTAGAAAGAATCTCAAAAACAAAATCATATTTTCTCCTATCAAACTTAAATTAATAATATCAAAGAAAGAGCCGCTCAAACACCGGATGCTCTTCTCGGGAAAAATGTCGCTCGAAATTCAAAAACAAGCCTTACACAACTGTTATTGTCATCACATTCCATTTTGCACATACCACCCTTGGTTAAAAATCTCAGACAAACAGTACGTGACATAAACGAACTCTAAGAACTATTTCTAAAAAAGTGATAAAATGTAAATTGATAATATCAAAGAAAGGACCGATCAACAGCCGGATGTCCTTCTTGGAGAAAATGTTGCTCGAAATTTATAAACAAGTGACAAACAACATACCTTTGCTGCCTCTTAAAAAATAATACCGATGACGTCATCAAATCTGACTTTTCTAGAAGAGTCGGTAACTGTCGGTAATAGGAATCTATATCCAGAAGCGCCCTTATTATTCTACTGATCGACGTGAAGTTGGAGTGTCTTCAAGGGGCGTGTATGTGTCCTTTGTACGTACAGCTGTTTGTATAAATTCATGCTGATGATACCTTAAAGGGTTTGGACCACGGGTTAAACATTTTTCTTTAATTTATAAAAAACGGCACAATTATGTTTATACCACATGAAAGAAAGTAGAGCGGTGAGACAACAACATAAAAAATATTTTATTTTTTTGGGCCACTCTAATGAAGACTCTGGGCCAAACGATTATGTTTGGGATACTACTGAGAGTATCATAGGTGAGACTTGTCGTTCCGAGACTGTAAAAAAAACTCCACAAAAGTGATTGTTATTAACGTCTTATGTAATTGTTTCAAAACTTTGTTTCTTGTTTATTTGAATTATTTGAATTTTTTAAATGTCTCAAGTTTCAACAGAGATCTCAATCACAATTAGAAGCTGAGGTCCCATCCTCTTCTCTGATTAACTGTGCAAGCTCAAGTTATGAAAATGAAAAAATTTGCTCAGTGCCTACGTTTGAAGGTAGTTCCAAGATTATTTGAATGTTTACAAAGTTATTTAAAATGTGTTTAACACAATACATAGTGATATTCAACTTCCAAAAAATTCGTCCTGAACGAAAAGTATACGAAACCATTTTTTAAATTTTATTATCTCTATTTTGCTGTGCAACCTCTAAAGTTTTAAAATTTTACCTTCTGCGTAGTCATAAATAAGGTTTTTATATACATATGAATTAAAGATATCGTTTATAATATTATTATTTTATTCCCGATATTCTCTACAAAATCTCGATGTTCTATAGGATTTCAGTGTTTATTGATGCTACATGAAATATTTTGTTTTGATTTTAGGTCTCGGTTGCTGTCTCAAGATTTTGAACTAAATTAATAGAAATCTCAGAAACCTGATATTCCGATCATTTAGCAATATTTTGACCGATGCCAAACTAAGAGTCTAACTTTTATGTCTGAACTTATCATTTTGACTGAATACGTATCAAATTTTCAGAACTTTTAATTTTTTCTTTATTGAAATCCTTAATATAGCTTTTTTTCAAAACCAGCCATAGTTCAGTACGTGATGAAAATCTTCAGACTTCAGGGTATTTTATCATTTTCAACGTGAAATTTTTCCTAGGACACGATTATAATGTTGCTAAGATGATATTTTAAATGAGTAGATACCTATGACGAAAAATTATATTCTTCTTTCCTTTTTTATACTTTTTCAAATATGTCGAAATTACATATGTACGTTCAAAAAATGTCTTCTTTTACAAGATTTTAAGTTCAGAGGGCCCTCTTTCAATTGGAATGTTACCCAAAATTATTGGGAATTTCTCACAAAATTCTTAGAATCGAATCCATTTCAAATCAGTCTGTTTTTTTAAAGAAATTTTCCATTCAAACTTCTTTAGTTTTTGGTCTAATTCAGATATTTTAATTTTCGTTACGGAAATGTACAAAAAAATGTGAACATATAAGTTTGCACGTGTAAAAAAGTTCTACAAGAAATACCTCTTGCTCTTTTGTTAAATTTTTCATTGTTAACGAGAAAAGTTGAAGAATATTATATTTTTAGAAAAAAATCTCCTGGTTTCAAAAATGGCTTAGCCCACAGCAAGGTAGAAATAGGATGCCTGAGACCGGCAGAATTTTTTTTCTGAAAATGTAATCTTCGATTTTTTCTCGTGAATGATGCAAGATATCAGAAAAGAGAAAGAGATATTTTTGTTAGAACTTATGTACATTATTAAGATGTGTAAGATTTTATCTTAACATTTTTTTGTACCTTTGGTTGTTTCCGAGAAAAATGCGAAAATTCGGTTTCACGAAAAAAAAATTTCTGGCCACAAAAATTGTTTAGCTCACATAAGAAAACAATTTGGTCTTTTTTGAAAAAGAGACGTCAAAATTTAAATACTCGTTACTAAATTCTGCGACTTAAAGTTTATAAGTGGCCTGATTCAAAATGGATTTGATCTTAGTATTCTAAAAAAATTTGATAAATATCATTTTTTTATTTTTCAACGCAATTTAGAAAATACCCAATTTCAAAGTTTTACTTGGAAGAAGGGTTCTTTGAAATGAGTGTTTTTTTCTGTCAACTATTTCTTGCCTCTATTTAGCATTAAAATAAACCGGGTGCGATTTGAAGAAAATTTGGAATGAGAAATTTGAGGACTTTTTCTGTTTTCCCTTACGAATATACCAAAATGTGGTTCATACATACCTTTATCTGCCTTATTTGTGCATTTTTATTGGGCTTATATATAATATATATCCTGATGCAGCCTGATATAATTAGTAATACAATTTCTTAATATAGAAACAGAATAGGAATTCTTAAAAAAGATTCAACTAGTGCTTGTAAATATCTAATGGAAACTGTATTTGAAAGGATAATTTTTTGAATATCCTTATTCATTTCCTTTGACGAAGTGTATATGAGTTATTCCAAAATTTTTATTTAAATTCCAGCCAAAATTCTGCGCGACCATGTCAGCGACTTAGCTGGCGATTTTTTCCTAATAGTAGGTGCCTAAAACCCCCAAAAACAAAGTATTAGATTTTTCGAATCAAACATTACGTGAAATGTTTTTTTTTTGAATTCTATGTTTTCGCCGATTTTGATTTTCTTTTCAAATCTGCATAAAACAGAAATACATGACCGATTTTAAAGTTTAATGGTTGAATTCGTTCGTTTTAGAGAGTAATTTTAGGCAATTTTTTTACCATATATGTGTAACAAAAACTAAAAAGTGAAGCCATCTTCAAATTCATCTATAAATTTACTAAATTTCACCAAAATTAAAAGAGCTGCCAATTTCTAAGTTTCAAGTTCTGTGATCTCGCTTTTATATACAGTTAAGGTGTATATAATACTAGATACAATTTCATAGAAATAATTTCAGTAAAGCCTTTGTTTTTCCCTGACATACAAAAAAGCCCCTCAGAGGCTTTTCTGTGCATTTTAATTTCTGAGTTACAATGAATGTTTAGAACGACCTCTATGTTCACGGTTATCCTGACTTATTTAGAAAACTATTGCTTTTATATAAAAAAATTTGACAAAAAAATGGTGTATTTCGGGAAAACACAATTTTTTGTTCATAAATTTTTTTGTTAAAATCATTATTTTTTGATAAAATTGACCAAAAATAAAAATCACACTGACTTTTCATGATTCTGGTGAAAAAACGAACTATACCTTGAAGAGTATACCTTTCACAGGAGAATATTATTCTCGAAAAATATAGTTCCTAATAAATTACACATTTGCTAATGAAACATTTTTTGACTTAGTCAAGATTTAAAGAATGACACTAGTTTTTATGATGGGAAAAAAATTTCTTTCAGTTTTTCAGATTTATTAGAAAAAGTGTTGATTCTTCATGATTTATTTTAATAACAGGCTAAGTGATCTTGGTAACACACAACTATTTTGTTCATAAAATTTTTCTCTGCAATCAATATTTTTCGGAAAAATCAATTTTGATTTAAAAAATTGTTGAATTTGATTTTTTCTGTATTTCTTCATGAAGATCGTTTAAAAAACAGTTCCAGATAACAATAAACCAAAAAATTTAATTTCATCTAAAATCAATAGAATGTGTATGTGTTAATATACTGAATTTTTGAAGAATAAAGGCAATTTGCTCAACAGTTTTTCGCAAGTAATGAATGAACCAATAACTTTGGTACTTTTCTGACAATCGATGTTTCTTTAATATAATAATATGCTGTCATTATATTCTGCAGGGATCGCTGAATATTTGTTTCAAAATTGTCATTATTGACAAACCGGCGGTTCAAGTTAAAATTTACCTACCCAGTCTGTGATGAGGATTTAAACAATAATCTTTTCGAATACAGCTTTCTTCAGATATTTACAAACACTAGTTGAATATATTTTCTAGAATTTCTCTCTGATGAAATTATATTACTAATTATGTAACTGCATCAGGATATGTGACCGGCCCCGAGAAAAGGGGTCTAGTTCCTAAAAATTAAGTTTTCGCGAAACAAATTGCATGTAAAAATATAAGATTTCAGCAAACTAAGACCTTCGAAACCACAAAATCAATACTTTTAGACACGAGACCCTATTTTTCAGACGCGTTCACATATATTATATATAAGCGTAATAAAATTGCACCGTAGGGCAGATAAAGGTATGTATAAGCCACATTTTGGCGTATTCGTAAGGGAGAACAGAAAATGTCCCCAAATTTTTCATTCCAAATTGTTTGAAAATCGCACTCGGTCTTTTTTAGTGCTAAATAGAGACAAGAAATATTTGACAGAAAAAACACTTATTTCAAAGAGCCCTTTTTCCAAGTAAGACTTTCAAATTAACTATTTTCCTAATTATGTTACAAAATTTAAACAAAAAATCATATTTATCAAAAAATTTTTACACTACTAAAATCGGATATATTTCAAATCAGGCAGGTTCTACACTGCAAGTCACAGTTAGTTGAGAGTATTTGAATTTTGACATCTATTTTCAAAAAAAAAACAAATTTTTTCTTATGCCTCTATAGTTTTCGATCTAATTCAGAAATTCCAATTTTATGTTTGGTTTCTAATAAGTTTTACCGTCCTTCTTCGAAGTTAGTCGGAAAATTTGAAAGACGTTCAAAACTAACAAAATGGTGACAATTTCTTCGGAAATATAAAAAGTCGATTTTGAGCAAAAAACCCATATTTATATTGTTTTCAATTTTTTTTTAATGTTGGGTTTTCATGGGCTAAATAATTTTTGTAGCCAGGATTTTTTTTTCGTAAAAATCGAATTTTCGCATTTTTCTCGAAAGCAACTAAAGGTACAAAAAATGTTAAATTAAAGCTTGCACAACTGAATAATGCAAATAAGTTCTAGTGGAAATATCTCTTGCTCTTTTGTGATATCTTACATCATTTATGAGAAAAATTAGAAAACTATATTTTCAGGAAAAAAAAATTCTTCTGGTGTCAAAAATGGTACAGCTGGCACAAACTGATAAGATGCCTTCCTTGTATAAGAATGAAATGTAAAGAAATATGAGAAAAATTGAAAAAGGTGGGGTTTTCAGGAAAATCTTCTTGATTTTTTTCTTCGAATTTCGAAAACAGGAAGAGAAGGTTTTGTAGAATACCTCACCTTTTTCATAGTTTCCAATATCTTTGAAAAGTTCCTGCTAATAAGAAATGCATCCTATATCTGCCTTATGTGGGCTAAACCATTTCTGAAACCAAGGGAATTTTTACATTCTCATCAGAGAAGGTATTAGATTTGCGTAAGGTTTGACCCCCCTCCACCGCTTTTGTTAAATGTCCACATTTTGAGACCCTCCGAGCCCGAAAAACAGACTTTCACGAATATGCCTGTCAGTATGTATGCATGTACTCGTATGTATGTATGTATGTATGTCTGTCTGTCTGTCTGTGAGCACGATAATTTTTGAGAGAATTGATCTATTGGATTAGCCTTTGGTATACTCTTTCAGTGTTGAAAACTGAAGGTCAGGTTCTTTAGCCACCCATTTTGGATAAAAATTCAAAAAGCTAGAGTATTTTCGAAATTTTTGAGATTTGTCCTAATGATTTTTTTCGACAAAAAGTAAAGTATCAGAGTTACATTACTTACAAAATTAAAAAAAAAACAAACGAAAATCCACCAAAAAAGATAGTAGTCGACGAGTAGAGGTCTTCTAATTTCTAACTTTACATTATTAAAAGTTAGATAAATTGATGAATTAAAAGTTTTTTAATTTCAATTTTAGATAACTTAAGTTCAGAAAAGTTCTGTTGCTTTGAATGCTTTCATTTAGTAGTTTAGGATTCAATATTTCAATTGAGATATTTTTCAGGTTTGAAAGTTTTAGTTTTTTGCTTAGTGTCATTTTCTGGAAAAATGTTTGCTAATGGGAAAAAGCCCAGAAAACTTGTTTATTGTTTTTAGATGCAACAATGATTTTCCTTTCATTCAAAACCTCTTTTCTTTTAGGGTAATATACTGATAATTCTGTTAAATTATTTTTCTGAAGTCTTGGGATCAACTATATAATCAGAATTCTCTATATAACTTTTTGACTTTTGACAGTTTAATGTAAATTTCATGATAGATAACACAATAGACTACATAAAATAAAGAAAATGAAGTTCATGATAAATGAAAATTTTAATTCTCCTTTAACGTCCGGATTTAACATTGGATTCTTGTTTTTTTTCTCTCTAATTTCCATGGGATTTCGTAGTTAAGTAGACTATTTTCTGAAATTTTAAAATCATTTAAAATTAACGGCAATTATTTATATTATCACTTTGGCCGTGGCTACGTGTACCGAAACTTCGATACGGATAGCTAGATTTTTCAGTATGTATAGACACAACCTATTATTTTTTAATAATATTTTGCAATTCTTATTTGGCTACGATCAAAAACGTTGATGAGTTCCTAAAAGGTTATTTAATCCAGTCAGAAAACGAAGAGTTTATTACAAATACTTGAAAAGAGGTTTATGTATTTATTTTGATATACTTATAGAAATATTTAAAATGGAGTTGACTCATCTGCACGTAAAAAAGATGTCAACAAAGCTATAAATATTATCTAAAAATATTACTAAATATTTTTCAGTATAAGAAGAAATTCTCAAATAATAAGTTTATTGCTTTGATGACATCGTGTTTATGTGTTTATTTTATTTTGATTAGTCTTCATATTAATGAAATATTGCAACGAGTATTCAAGGAAAAAAATTTTTCAATATTTACTAAAAACTGAGCTCAAATTTTTAGTTCTATGAAAGCACTGATTTTTGGTAGTTTTTGAACTTTTTAAAAATCCTAGCAAGTTTAGAATTTGTAAATCTGGCTTATACCCCCGAAAAATTGCGACCGAAACTTCTTAATATGGTGGAAAGATAGTGCTTGCTATTTTTAAAAATGTTGAGAATCATATAGCTCTTATAATTTCCATCGAATTTAGAAATGCCAGTAAGATCATGTGAAAGTCATTTTGTCATCCACTGGAAAAATTGTTAGAAAAATCATGTTTTCCACTTTGAAATACTCTTCATTTATTGATTGGATGAACCTGTTTAAAAAACGTGACCCTCATTTTGGGACCCTAAAAAAATGCCTTAAATGCTGCTGAATCAATTTGTCAAATCCGTCGAAAGCTATCATGGCTGAAACACTTAAGTAACCAAACAGAGAAGCACAAATTTTACAATTTTTGTACTCCTAAAAATGGTAATTGAAAGGAGAATTTAGATCCAAGAAAATTGTTTCACATTTCCGTTTCAAGTTGTCTTCAAAATTTATTGAATATACATAACGGGCAGAATTCAAAAGGAATTTTTCAAAACATTTCAGGATATTCCTGAAGATTTCAAAGTATTTAAAGATAGTTTAGAATAATTCAACGGTTTCTATGGGATTCCAATACATCTTATAAGATTTTCAACTAAATTTTCCAACGAAATTATTTACTTGCTAAGGTATATTTGCAAAATATAACTCAGAAGCTGCTCATAATTCAGACTGTAGAGATTATTTCATAGGAATTCCTTAATCTTTAGTTTCAAATATGTAAAACCTAATTGGACAAGAAGGGCACATACTGGTTCTATTGCCGTGCGAAAGTCCTAAATAGTTGTATAAGAAATATAAATAAAAATCATTGAAATTCAATATAACGCTTGCTTACAAGTTTCGTTTTTAAATATTTGTCTATTTCTGCTAATCTCTCACGTATTAAAATATTTTCACGATTCCTCTCCGCATCCTCAATGACAAAACAAAAAAATCATTACATGATTTTTGTACAGCCTTTATTAAGAGTTTCATGGAAAAACGTGATTTATTTACATCAAAATAAGAAAAAAACATAAACATTTTCGATTTGTGAAATTAAGTTTATGATTTAACTTCGAAAATCGAATAAGGTTTATGAATTTACAATATTTTGAGTGTACAGGATTTTACTGAAAGATTTCTTTGGTAAAGTAAATGGTGAGGTGGATACCGTTTTTTAGTCGTGCGGAGTCGGCCACGCTTTTCGCTTAGCTAGACTTTGAGGGCTGAAAAAATAGACTATGATAATAGGAAATTTCAAGGCCGTTTGAGAGCCCTTAATAAGCCCTTCATTTCTAAGAAATCCCGAAATCGATAAAAGGAACAGTTTTGAAGTTACGGCTATAGCGGAGCTAGCTTCATGAGAAATCAGCGCGCAAGCTATTTTTTATAAAGAATTGCAGAGCCAAAAATTTGGGCCTTATGTTTCTCTTCAGCTATTTATGAGCCCTCAATTTTGGTTGGAAACCGCATTTGATTGCAGCACTGGTTTTGGTATTATAAGTTAGACGGTGCTAGCCTCACATATAAAACCAGAGTGCGCATGGTTTTATGAAGGAATAAAGTACTTCGTAATTGTTCCTGGCATAGACCTACGGCCTTTAATGCCTCCCTTGCGTCATATCTCCTCTGCAATATGTCACACTGTGGCATGTATCGCTCCATGAAAAAATGAACTTTCAATAAATGAAGATGAAATTAAATCAGAAGAGTTGAGAATAATTTTCTTTGCAGGGGCGGAACAGGATAAGAAAAACTAAAAGATGATAATTTAATTTTACGAAGTGTCTCATCATTTCGAAATTTTTGATAAATAGGCAAATATTTCTCATTAGTTTTGCTAGTCATCTCGAACTTTCGGGATAACTACTTCGTCTTCTCATTCATAATATTTAATAAATGAAATTAATGCCAAATTGATTATTGTGTTAAAAATGTGCTGTATGACCGTTTTTGGTACAAAGTAAAATACTTCACGATTCGAGGTTTCAAAAACGCAAGAATTTTATAACATTTTTTTCACAAAATTTCGAATCTTTACAGGTGTCGTGAGCTTGATAATTTTAAGAACCGCCGCTTTGGAGTCCTTTGCGTATATTCAATGAAATCAAGTAAACAATACAGACTATGCATCTGTAAAAACATAATGCGAATTACAAAATATTTTCATACTCTTCCAGCGTTTTCTAAAAACTATTATTATATTCATATTATAGATGCGTATACGGTTTCGACATACGACGTTTTAAAAATGTGAAAAATTTATGAAATTGTTTTCGAAAAATTCCCAATCTCTGCAGAAGCCATGAGTTTGATTACTCTTAGAAATGATGCGTGGAGTACTGTGAATGTTTCCAATGAAATGTAGTATACAATAAAACTATATATGCCTCTAAATAATGTATGCAAACCAGAATTTAATTCCTAATCTCTTCCGGCGTTGCTAAGAATTTTTATTAATATTTCTCTTGTATTTACACCATAGATACATACTCGTATAACTTTCAACATACGAAGCATCAAATATTTAAAAGAATTATGAACTTGTTTTTATAAAATTCCCGATTTCTACCGACGAGGACAGCTAAATCTTTTCAGAAAGAAATAAACTTAGCTGCTGTTGTTTGTCTCCTGTTATCGACTTTTTTCTATTTTTGGTTAGAAGATGAAGAGGGATTTTGTCCTTGACTGAAAGGTTTTAATCGAGTTTTTTTAATGCAGTTGTTCCAAGTTTAGATTACGGGAATGTTTAGATTTTAATTAACAATAGCTCATTTTGTCCGTTAAGAAATACTCTAGGATTTCATTGAATTCAAGTTTGCAGTTAATTTTGCATTCACTGATATTAAATTCCAGTCAATAATAACAGAAGTAGTTTGTATAAAAAAGAGCTCTTTCTTTTTGATCACATAATTTTATACATCGATGCATTCGGTTATTTATTTTGGGAGAAATTATGACTCTAAACTACTTTTTTCGATTATGAATTGGGCATGGCTGCGTGCAAATAAATAACTGATGATATAACTGAAATAACGAATTTTGGACTGAAAATGTAAAATGTCTCTAGAAATGAGTGATAAAACAAAAATTCTTGGGAAATTGCCGTGGAGCTTCATCTAGTAAATTTATCCTAAGATTTTCAAATGAACCGGCTGAATATTGAAGGCTACATAGGCCGACTGAAATGCTAAAAAAGATACCTTTTTCATGTTTTCCGAATCTGCCACATCCTGATTTCAAAAAATGAACAATGTGTATGCACAGAAGTTATTTTCTAGTAATTTTTTATTAATTTAGAATGGTTTAATGCAAATCGATAGGAAATGGTTGACATACACATAAAAGGGATTAAGTGCATAGATATTTCGAGATAAGATATTCGCGGCTTTTAATTGGCGGCGATTTACTACCGCGAATCTTTATAGAAATGTTTCAGTTTTCAAACTTGTTTTTGAACGAAGTTTGTGTTTCATTTTTAATGCTTCAAGTTCAAATGCATTAATTTTGAAAGCTCTTATCCAGGAAGCATATAATTTTCAGCATTTTTAGAATAATTAAACTTTATAGGTTCACAATATTTTGAATTCTTCATTTTCGAGTGCTGAAAATGAAGGTGATTTTTTTTCGGGACAGAAATCATATTTTCAGCCAAAAAATCTATCCAAACACTTTAAGTGTCACTTGATACTACATCATATGATACTCAGTAATAATATTTATCATTTTCAAAATATATATGAATGAAAATAAAATAAAATGCGAGAAATATCTCCAAGCAAGAAAATTTGTTGAATTCATTTGAAGGGTTGTTTCAATATCCCTTACAGATTCAAGCAATATATATATATATATAATATATAATATTTCTAATTTTTGGAGGTTTTCAGTTTCAAGATTCACAATGTTGCACAATTTTGATTGTTTTGTTTTGAAATAGTGTCTAATTCTGAAGTAGGGAATATTCCATGATAGTTTATGAAGTCAAAATTTGGCCGCTGGGGCACAAATTTACCGGGTTTGGGGGGGGGGGGGTGTGGTAAAAAATCAACATTTGATTTTTTATTCGTAAAAATAAGCATTCAGTAAGTTTTGAGCGGATAATATCCATCCGAACTATTTATGACTTTTTAAATATTAATTAAAAGAATGTTTTTCCCACTGATTTGAAATCCTTTCAAACCGATAATAGTTTCAAATTGAAATATTGAAAATTGCATGTCAATTCCACTATCAAATCTTTCAAAACTGCGAAATTTCATATTGAAAGCCTTGATATGTTAATATTTAATAGTTTCGATTAACTTGATCTAACTTGTTTGGTGTCAGTTCAAAGGACTTGTTACTACACAACTTTCAATTAAATGTCTCCAGGATAAATGTAAAAAGATAAACAATTATGAAAATAACTGATCAAATACAAGACTCAAGGATGAGAAGATTATAGAACTATGCATTAAAAATTAATTTTTTTTTTCTCCGAAAGTGTTCTAAAATATTGAATATCTCAAACTCAAATAAAAAAACACAATTTTGAATTGTGATATTTCGAAAAATTGGAATCATAGGGATGAGGTTCTGGATGCCTTTTTTTTGTTAATTTTTAATTCTCAATATTACATCTTAAAATTTTCCGATTTTTAGTTGAAGATTTAAAAAAAAGAATCGTTCGAAATTATGAAATATTGTATTCAAAACCACCATTTTATGAGCCTGCAACGCCTCCTGGAAAATAAGTGTTGTATAGCCCCTTACCGAATGATGACAGCTGGTGTCACGTAATTAGTTCCAAAAGCGCCACAATGACATGTAAATAGTTCCACAAATGATCGCTGAATAACGCACAATGTTTTCTTCAACCCTACTGTTGGGAAAAATAATAACACCAGATGGCACTCAAACTCGGACCGAACCACATTTCAAATTTTGCGCCATACGAGACTACCAATCATAGCCCAAGCATAGGGCGTTTAAGCACCATTTCGGCAAGGGGCTACACTACATCTTCGGCGACGGGAGGTTCTATAAATCGTCCTGCAAACATTGATCTCCCCGTGAGAAGACGTGCCTAACACTACTCGTAATGTAATATACTATTTTAGGAAGATTTCAAGGATGAATAACAATTCTAAATGAAGGGTCAAAAATTAAACGATTTGAAGTTAAAAAGTTGAAAATTGTGTTATTTACAATCAAAATAGATAGAAATGGAACGACCTGAAATTGTTACTTTAGTAACTGAATAATTTATTTAATTTTGAATGGTTACAATTTTATAGTTCTGAATTTTCACGTTAAACGCTATATTTTCAATTTTTCTATTTCACAAGTTTTAATTTTGCAATTAAAACTTGAAATGGTTGAATTTTGAAAAGTATAATTAACATTTTGAAAATTGCTCATTCTTTAACGATTTAAATTTACTTCAAATAATTAAAATTTTGAAGATGAAAGTTCAAAAATTCAAAAATTAATATCTCGTGGAGGATTTGTAGGTTGCCTTCTTCTTCTTTCCTCTTTTCTCATTTAGGCTTTTTTAAATTTGATTGGAGACACTTAAAAGTGTGTTGACCAAATTTGATCTTTGGATTCTTGGTTTTTTCAATTTGCGAGAATTTCGTAGTTAAATAGACTATTTTCTCAAACTTAAAAGTTATTTAAAATTGATGGCAGTAATTCTTATTAATATTTTGTTTGTGGCTACGTATACCAAAATTTCGATACGAATAGTCGGATTTTTTCGTAACGAATAGCGGGAGCTGGAAAAAGAGACTATTTGTACCGAAATCTTCCTACCAATAGCCAAATTTTTCGGTACGCATAGGGACTGTCTATTATTTTAATGATATTTTGCCATTTTTATTTAGCTACGGTAGAAAGCGTTGATGAATTCCCAAAGGGTTATTTAATCCAGTCAGAAGAAAAAAAGTTTATTACAAATACTTGATAATAGGTTTATGTATTTATTTTAATATACTCATAAGAATATTTGAAATGAAGTTGAATCATCGGCACATAAAAACGATTTTAACGAAACTATAAATATAATATAACGGTATAACTAAAGTTTGTTCCGTATGCGAAAAAATTCTCGAATAATAAGTTTATTGCTTTCGTGACATCGTGTTTATGTACAGATGATCATGAAATATTAATATGACATTGAAACTTAAATATAAAATTGTAATTCAAACTCCTCTCGAACTATAATCAGAAATTGGAACTGAAAATTGTTTTCCAATTTCACCAATTTCAAGCTTGTTCTCAAAAAGCCTGTGATTTTAAGCATTACATTCTCATATCGACACTCGCGATTAAATTATTAGTTGGAAAAATAAGATGACGCAGAGAAAATAATTGGAAAAAATTGGAAATACTTTTGGTTCCAGATTTTTTAAATTAGATTTGAAAGCTTTTATGGTTTGAAATGAAAACAATTGAAATATTGAACATTATTGAACAAAAGCAATTTGAAATTGGTGAAATTCTAAATCGAATAATTTTCATCCAAAGGCCTTGGAAATAAGACTGCATTTTCAAATTAAATTTTTCAATTGCTGAAATTATTAACTGAAAGAGGTGAGAACAAAAGAGTGTTCAACTAAAACTTTCAAAATTGTTCATTTTTTCCAAAAGAGTTACAAATTATAAAATAATTTTTAAATAAATTCGTATTAATTATATAAACTGTTGGATAATTAATACATTTTCATTCGAGATTTGAATTGAAAGCCTTTGAGATTTCAGGATATTATACAAATTTCATAAATTAGTCGATCATCAAATTAGTAGCTTCTCGAATTTGTACCATTAATAGCTTTGAGATTCCAATAATTTCAAAATTGAATAATTCGAGGTTGACCCCTGCCTAATTGTACAAAAGGTTTAAATTGCAAACGTTCAAAATGAAATATGTCAGATAGAGACTTTAAATTTCAGTCAATTTTAAAATAAGCTGCGTTTGAAATTTGTTGGATATCGAATTCTGTGTGCATGAATACTTACAGATTGTATAATTATTTCATTTTAAATTGCAA
>JAUMHM010052664.1:0-14929 GCA_032362435.1 Melikaiella ostensackeni
TTTTGTACTGAAAAAGAAAAACCTCAAAAGATTGCAAATCAAAAGTAGACTTTGAAACTACCCAATTTTACGGTTCATTAGAGACAAATGTACAATAAATGATCAACAAAAAGAAAAATTATTGAGCAAAAACAAAGAGTCAACCATACCAACCTCTCACTCCTTTTTTTCTTCATCTTTTTTCTACTACTGGGGACCAACATGTTTTGAAGTCAATTTAGACTTCCTCATCAGGTGGAATTTATAGGAAAACTACAGTTATAAATAGTAAAGCCTATATTAATTAAATTCAAATATTTTCTGAAAATGAAAACAAAGAATTTAATATCAAGTATTGTTTGGTCAATTCTTCCATTTTCTTATCAAAATCGAAAATCTTTATGATCGAAATGAAATCTACTTTTTTATGAAAATTTGATTATTCTAAAATAGAAAACACCAGAAAGTTGTGTGTATCTGTACATAACAAACTTTTTTAGTTGAATTCAAGATAGATTTCTTAAATTTATTGGTAGTATCTTTACAATTTTCTTTCTTTCTTTTATTGTTAAAGTGAAAACATATTTTCTTGTTAATATCAAACATCTTTTTTCGAAAAACCCATGAATCTTGCATTCTATCAATAAATCTTTCTGTAATGCATCCAATCTCAATTTTTACTGTTTGAATAGATTCTTTAATATTTTTCACGGGTCTTTCAATCACGTCCATCGCATTCCCTTCATTTTTATCAATACCACTGATAACCATAATATGTACCAAAAAGAGAAAAATCGGAATATATAATATTTTTTTCGTATCTTTCTGCGTAGAATATCAAAAAATTGTAATCCAATGTTTTGTAAACAATTCAACACAACACTAATTGAACGAACATTCCATGTATAGTCAAAGCATCACATCCTCAATAAGATTTAGTTTTAAAAAAATTTCAATTTTGTTAATTTTTTTAACATAGAGACAGTAATCCACTTTTTGAATAAAATTTTCAATTTATGAGAAACAGATTCTTCACAGTGAAAATTCTTTTCGATTTTAACAGGGCAAAAACTTCAGAAATACGAAGTGTAGCTTACAAAATCTTGCTTTATTCTGACATAAAAGGCAAGATTCATGGGTTTTTCTGGAAAAAAGATATTTTATATTAACAAGAAAGTATGTTTTCACCTAAACAATAAAGAAAACAAAGAAAATTTTAATGAGACTACCAATTAATTTAAGAAATCCATCTTGAATTTGGTTAAAATGTTTGTCATGCATAGATACACAGAACTTTCTGGTGTTTTCTATTTTAGTACAATAAATTTGCATAAAAAAATAGATTTCATTTCGATCTTGAATATTTTTCATTTTAATAAGAAAATAGAAAAATTGGCCAAACAACATTTGATATTAAATTCTTTATTTATATTTGTTGTACATTTATTGTATATTTGTCTCTAATGAGCCGTAAAATCGGGTAGTTTCGAAGTCTATTTTTAATTTGTGAACTTTCTAGGTGTTTCTTTTTTGGTGCAGAAAAAATTTTCATAAGAAAGTAGAGTTCATTACGATCTTTAAGAAAAGTGGAAAGAGGCATGAAGCAAAGATTTGTTCCAATCTGCAGGGTTGTCTACAAATACTATTGAGATTTATTTAAATTGATGTATTAATGATTAATTCAATTCACGAAAAAATATCTTTTTTCATTTAAATGTAGTTTAAAAATTTGAGAAAGTTAGCAATTTTTAGAAATGTGTTATTGTTTTGGATTAGTACCTTTTTCTTTTTTGAAAAAATGGAATAATCTGAATAGATTGGTCCTAAATCAACCCACGAAATTCTTATAGTTTTCGGGGTTTTTTCCTTAAAAATCAAATTTTCGGGCATTTTCACTATCATATTCGTAATCAGCGCGCAAAAATACACCGGTATACTGAATTTCAAACTAATCGGAGGTATTCCCTTTTCGGAACTTCACCCAACGGTTTTTTCGGGTTTATTTAGAACACAGCAAAAGCTACAACTTTTTTGTCCAAAGAAAGAAGATGCGCAATTAAATTTCCTATAAGAAAATGAACTGGGAAAAAAAATCGAAATTTGTTTGAAAAGTGTTCAGGGTCCAACTTCGTTCAGCGAGAAAATTCTCTCTCTCAAAAAATGGTAAAACATTTTGTTTGTCTGAGTGGCTATATAGACGAGTCAGTCGTCGACTTACTTTTGTTTAGTAGACACACTTCGTGTTTCTCTGAAATTTTTCCCAAGTAAAGAATTTTTTATCATTATTCAAAAAATTTATATTAAAAAGTGAATTTATGCTTCTATCTTTAAAAAGAAAAAGAAAATCAACAAAATGTACAAACATTTTTGAAGAATAATTGAAATTTGTGTTCAATTAGTGTTGTGGTGAAGTGTTTGCCGAACTTCAGATTACAATTTTTTGGACTTTATACGCAGGAAGTTATATAAAAAATTATTTTATCTTTTCTAATTTTCATGTTTTTGTTAATATAATTTTCAGTATAATTGAGAAAAATTTGGTGAAATGTGATTTTATGATAGATATTACTGAAAGTCCTGTATAGGAGTATTAAATGAATTTATTCAGTTATAGTAAAAACTTAGATTGGATGCATTACAGAAGGAATTATTGATAGAATGCAAGTTTCATAGTTTTTCCAAAAAAGATATTTCATATTAACAAGAACATATGTTTTGACTTCAACAAAAAAAGATAACAAAGGAACTTTAAATGAGAATATCAATAAATATAATTAATCTATTTGAATTTGATAAAAAAAACTGCTATGCTCATGTACACAATTAATATATTTTTCATTATTCATAACTGTAGTTATCCTATAAATTACCCCTGTTGAGGAAGTCTAATTTGGCTTCGAAACATGTTGGTCGCCATTAGTATAAAAAAGACGGAAAAAAGAAAGACTGTGAGGTTGGTTTGGTTAACTCTTTTTTTTCTCCCTCTTTTTTCGTTTTGTTTGTACATTTATTGTACATTTGTCTCTAATGAGTCGGAAAAGCGGATAGTCTCGAAGCCTAGTTTTGATTTGTAAACTTTTTTGGATGTTCTGAATAGATTGGTTCTTAATCAACTCACAATAATTATTTAATTTTCAAGGTGAAAAGTTTGTTCTGGGTGTTTCTCATTTATTACGACAGTTGCGAAAAAATCTTTAAAGTTTGTAACATAATTCTCCAAATGTATTAAAACTTTTTTAATATTGATCTTCTGTCTTTTTCGAAGCACGTCAGGTGTCACAAATACTTAAAGTTAGTTGAAATATACAAATAAAAGTCTTATTTCATTACTACACACAAGCGGTTAGAAAATTATTTTTAATTTGCAAACAGAAAAGATTAATAGTGCGCGCCGCATTACCCAACAGGTAGGTTAAGTTGACGCAAATGGACTTCTTTGGAAGACTTAATAATGAAGTATTTGAATTGATTTAGATTAAATTTTCCAAATGTTAGGAGAGATTTTTAATATCTCTTGCATAACATCTTAATTTAGAATTTAAGACATGAAAGCATTTAGATCTAAATCTGTTTTCGAAAAGGGACTATCAATTGTTTTTTATTCCGAAAAATAAAATTGTCATTTTCGAGTCTATGTATTAAGCAATTTTTAGAATAGCCTACTCTTTTTGACCCACCCTTGAAAAAATTCCTTGGGTAACAAAAAGTACTTTGATAATTATAAATAAAAAAAAACGGGATTGCCTTCATTTTCAGAAATATTATTCACTAAGTTCCAAACTTTGATTACAAAGCAGAAACCTGCCAAGAAACAATTTTATTTCGATGAAAACTGTTCACATAACATGTCATATTTTTTGTTTTCATTTCGAAAATGAGCTTTTTTTTATCTCAGACATTTGTTATTCATAATATCTCGACAAAATTTCGTCCAGTTGGGTTGAATATTGTTCAAAATGTTTTGATCAAAATCTTTGAGATTTTTTTTTGGCATTTTTTTATGGCATATTACCCCTTTTATGTCAAGAAGCTTTATGTAAAAGACAACCTTAATATTTGAAGACAAAAAACTGACAACTGGATAAGGATCAAAAGTGAAATTTTACAGGATGAACAAAAAAAATTTGTGTGACAGGCATTGAAATGTACAATAAAATTCTGATAAAATTATTTTAAGAATGTGACCCTAAAGTGGTCTAAAAATTTTTGTTAATTTTCATGCTCTCGCCCACCAAATTTGTTCGAATCCACAAAAAAATAAGTGCGTTTGAAAAAAATGATATTTAGATGTTCCGCAAGCCCTATGAAGTTTAGCACATATTTCCCATTAAAAAAAAGACGTTTTTGTAAATTTTATTCAGAATCGTCAATATAAGGTGTTTCGGGTTCACCCTCAATATTTCTCTTCAAAATTGGCCATGAAACACGAATCAACAATTACTTTTTGAATGTCACCCCCATAAGTCTGTTTCATAGGCTCCCAAAAAAACCCCATAAGTGAAAAATTGGGTTTTGTGAGTTTTTGGCGCTATTTACTATTTTTTGCGGTTCTTTTAGCAAACATTTTTTGTAATGCATAAAATATTACATTAAACTGTTGAGTAATTTTTTAAATAAATTCTTTGAACAATTTATTATTGTTTATAGCATTTTCCTCTTAGAATAGAGTTGGAAAGTTGTGATTTTTTCCGAATTTTTTAACTTTTGAATAAGAGCAAGGCACTAATCAGTCAGAGTTAATGAAAATAATTGTTTAAACAGTTTATTAACATTTATAACAATATTCGCTCAGAATAATGCTAGATAGTTGCGGCTTTTCTCTGAAATTTCCAACTTTTTGTCAACTTTTTACTTAGAGTGAGGTAATAATTTTCCAATTTAACGAACATAATTGTTTAAATAATTTATTATTGCTTACAACTACCTTCTCCTATAGTTTTGCTAGATAGTTGCGGTTTTTTTCTGAAGTTTTCAACTTTTTTCCACTTTTCAATTAGAGTGAGGTAATAATTAATTGAGGTTAACAAACATAATTGCTTAAACAATGTATTATTATTTTTAATAATATTCCCTTCGTGTAATGCTAGAAAGTGGCGGTTTTTTATGAAATTTTCAGCTTTTCTTTGACTTCTCAGTTATGAACAAATAATAAGTGAACGTCAACAAGAATTATTTTTTATACCCTTTTTGATTAAACTGATATTTTTTAAACACTATCAAAAGAGTAGAAATACTTAATTCCGAAACAGAGAAATACTTTTAAAAGAATGATTCTTGTTGTTGTTCTTTTATTATTTGTTCATAACAAAAAAGTGAAAGTAAAGCTGAAAATTTCAGAAAACACAGCAACTTTCTAGCATTGCTATGGGAAAAGAAAGTTATGAACAGTAATAAACTGTTTAAACAATTATTTTGGTCGACTTGCATTAATAATTATTACCTCACTCCAAGTGAAAAGTGGACAAAAAATTGAAAACTACAGAAAAAACCGCAACTTTCTAGCAATATTCAAAGATAATATTATCAACAATAATGATAAATTGTTTAAACAATTATGTTTGTGTACTTGAATCAATAATTACCTCATTCTAATTGAAAAGTGGAAAATTTAAGAAAAAACATCAACTTCCTAACATTATTCTAAGATAATATTGCTATAAATAATAATACATTGTTTAAATAATTGTTTGTCAACTTGAATTAATTATTACCTCACTCTAATTGAACATTGGACAAAAAGTGGAAAATTTCAGAAGAAACGTCAACTTTCTTGCATTATTCTAAGAGAATATTGTTGTGAATAATAATCAATTATTTAAACAATTACATTTGTTAACTTGAATTGATTATTGCCTCGCTCCAGCTGAAAAGTTGAAATATCCGAAAAAACCGTGACTTTCGAACCCTATTCTAAGAGAAAATTGATATAAGCAACAATGAATTGTTTAAACTATTTAATTGTACATCCAATTATCAATAGAAAGTAATGTTTAATACATAAGAAACAATTTGTACTAAAAGAAACTGCAAAAATATAATAAATAGCGCTAAAAACTCGTGAAATTCAATTTTTCATTTATGGGGTTCTTTTGGGACCCTACAAAACAATCTATGGGGGTGAAATTCAGGGAATAATTTTAGATTCATATTCTATGGCTAATTGTGAAAAGAAATATTGAGGGTCAACTCGGTACACCTAATATTGACGATTCTGAATAAAATTTACAGAAACGTATTTTTTTCTTCTAGGAAATACGTGTTAAATTTCATGGGGCTTGCGGAACCTCTATATATATATATATATATATATATATATATATGAATTTATAAAAAATATTCATTTATTTTTTTTTGTGGATCCGAACAAACTTGTGGGTTGAGCATCAAAATTCGAAGAAAAAAAATTCCGATGCATTTTTGGATCACCATAATGTGGCCCCCAATAGCTATACATTAGAGGTGTGAAAATATATTTTTTAAATTTTCTGCTCAAAAATTTTGAAAAAATAAAAAATGGCGGACAATTAAATATTCCAAGAATAGCTCAGATCTGTTATTTCAATAAAATATTTTTAAGCTTTGCTAGTAAAATAAGTTTGACTTCAAAAATCATCCTATGATTCCAGAAGTCTAAAATTTTGGAAAATCCAAGATGACGACCAGTCGAATTTTCAAAATTGTTCTGTTATTATACTACTACTCTTCAACGAAATCGTCCTTAACTTCGCCATAAAATCAAGTTTATCTTAAAGAATTTCGTATTGATAGTAAACTTTCAAAATTTTGGATAAAGTCCAAGATGGCGGTCAGAAAGCTTTGCAAAAATCTATCAGTTTTGACATTTTTCAATGAATTTTTATTTCAATTTCCTAAGAAAATTAAATTTATTGGTACTGTTGCAAGCTGTATTACTCTAAACAGAATTTCGAAAACGCAAACAAAATTTTCAAAATTTTGGACTTCTGGGATCATAGGATGATTTCTAAAATAATCTTCTTTTTCTAGGAAAGTTTAAAAATATGTAATTGAAAACTACAGAAATGAGCTTTTTTAAAATATTTAATAGAACGCCATCTTGGATTTCTTTAAAATGTTGAACTTATGGGATCGTCACATGATTTTTAAAGTTAAACTTCTTTTTCGAGCAAAGCTTGAAAATATTTTATTGAAAACTGCAGACATGAGATATTTTTGGAATATTTGATTGGCCGCCGTGCTGAATATTTTCAAAATTTTTAACTTCGGGGATCATCGAGTGCTTTCTAAAGCCACACTTCTTTTTATAGAAAAGTTTGAATGTATTTATTTGAGAACTGCAAAAACGAGCCATTTTTGTACTATTTTGTCGCCTTTCTTATGAGTTTAGTTGCCAATATGCCCACGTGACCAAAAAATAAAGTAACTCTTAAAAACAGTTGAACTAACAACGAAATAATTAAATTCTTAAGGCAAAAAGACGAATTTTTTTAAAGACAGTTGAATTTCCAACAAAAAAGTTAATCTTAACCAAGAAAGATGAATTTTCAACCCAAGAGGACGAATTTTTAAACAAAAGAGATTAAAATTCAATCAAAAGCAGTTGCATTTCCAACCAAATAGTTGAATTTTTAAGCCCAAAAGACGAATTTTGTAGAAGACAGTTGAATTTTCAACCAGTAAAATTTAATTTTCAACATGAAGGTTCATTGTCAACCAAAAAAGATGCATTTTCTACCATGAAAGAAAAATTTTCAAGATTATACATGAATTTTTAGCTCATTAGTTGTATTTTCAACTACAAAACCATAAATTTGCAACCAAAAATGGAATAGTTAAATTTTCAGTATAAGAAATTACTTTTCAACAAAAAAAAATAGCAAATTTTTAACCAGTTGAATTCAACGAACAAAGACACATCTTTAATAAAATAGTTCAATTTTCAACAAAGGAGATTAATTTTCTATCGTCGAATGTTTAAGAAAACAGTTGACTTTTAAACAGGCATTTAAACAAAAAAGAAGAATTTTCAACAAAATAGTTGAATCCTTAACCAAATAGATGAATCTTCAACAAAAAATATTAATTTTCTACCAAAGACGAATTTTTAACAAAATACGTGGATTTTCTACCAAACAGTGGAATGTTCAACTTATAAACGATAAATTTTTAACGCGAAATGGAACAGATTAAAAAATAACTATTTTTAACCAAAATAGTTACATTTTCAACCATAGAGATGACGTTTCAAATAAAATGATGAATTTTCAACAAAAAGAAGGTGAATTTTCATCTAAAAGATATTAATTTCAACCAGTCAGTTGCACCTTCAACCAATAAGGTTGATTTTTCAAGCAAGAAGATTTATTTTCTACCAAAAAAGACGATTTTTCAACAAAGTAAATGAATTTTCAACCAAACAGATGAATTTTCTGATAGAAAAGATAATTCCTTAACCAGAAATGGAATAGTTGAATTTTCAATTTAAAAAGTTAGTTTTCAACCAAAAATGAAACGATTTCTCAAAAATATTAAAAAATCCTCAACCAAAAGAGATTAATTTCTACCTGAACAGTTGCATTTTTAACTAAAAAGTATGAATTTTCAACCACGAAAATTAACTTTCAACCAGAAAAACGATTTCGCAACAAAATATATGAATTTTAAACCTACTAAGGTGAATTTTGAACTAGAAAAGATCAATTTTTTATTTAAAAAATCAATTTCTAAAAAAAATGGAATTATTACAGTTTTAGTGGAAAAAATTAATTCTCAACAAAAAGAAAAGAATTTTCATCAATATTGTTCAGCATCTAACCAGATAGTTAAATTTTCAACAGAGAAGAGGGTTTCTTAATCAAGAAGATTAATTTTCTATCAAATTATTAATTATCAACAAAATACATGAGTTTTCAACCAAATACATAGTTGAATTTTCAAATAAAAAAGATATATTTTCAACCCAATATAAGTTTGTAACGTTACTTCCACTGATCCCCCCCCCCGCTTTACCGTTGCCAACCGTAGTTTTTGGTGTGACCCCCTCACTCCCCTCAAATTTGTAACGTAGTTTTTGGAGGGCCCCTAATTTATACTCCGTCATAAAATTTCTTATGTTCCCACAATGAATTTAAAGTTGCAAAAATGATAAAACTTAAATTTTCGCTATTTTTTTAACAGCTATCGCACATTTTTCCACACCCTGCTCATAAGAAATGGAATATATGTGGCTGGACATGTATGTGGAATAGTTCAATATAAAAATATATTTTAAAAATCGAAACCATGATCAACCTCTGCAAAGTAAAATTGCAAAAAATGTGAAAAAATCGTTTTCTTCGCTATTATGTCAGTTTTAGTACATTTCCCTACAATCTTGTGAATTGTATTTCGACATTTTTTTGGATGGAAATCAAACAAATTATATTTTAGTTATTAGCATTCACAAAAATGTTTCTTCATATGTCAAATATACAGCTTCCTACAAATGCCGGATATTTCGAGCTTGAAAGTGAATATGAAAAACTATTTTTATGAATGCTAATAACTAAAATATATTTTGTTTAATTTCGGTTCAAGAAAATGTTATTACAGGATATACACTATACAGTTACGAATCCAGTTGCAGTATGAAACTTTTCCTACCAATGCCGGCCTCAGAAATACTGTTTTTCTTATAAAATAATGAGAAATGTGCGATTTTTCGTTATTTTCATGTATAACATCGATGCGGGTGAGGAAGGATTTTTTTTTTCAATGACACTGTAGAAGAGTTATTTCGATGGGGAAACATTTTGTAAACAAAAACGGTTTATAATTTTACATAAAAGATCAGTTCAGTATCTTATATTTGTCCTTGGAACTTTGCGGAAGAAATCTGCAATATTTCCGTTTTCCGAAGGTACGATTTTCATCGACTTATTGATCATTTAGAATCATACGATGATGATGGTAAGGAGTCTGAGGGCCGGTTTCACCAACTCTGATTAAATCGTTAATCATTGATTAACATTATTTAATCAATACTTCGCGTTCCACCATTCTTTTAATCATGATTAAGAGAAGATAATCACGGGTTAACTTAACCGCCCAATAATGGCTGGTTATGGAGGTTAATCAGTGATTAAAGTAACATAAGCTCAAAATTGAAGTGCGAGTGCGAGTGCGAGTGCAGTGAGTGCAGCATACAGCAAGGAAATATGGCTGTGTTTTACGATGATATTTTATCCTTATCTGATGATGATGAAATGTTTTACCCCATTCAGAGAAGACCACGAATATTCAGAGAACGAGTGAATTATTTTGAAACCATGGATGATTTGAATTTTTTAACACGATTTCGCTTAAGAAAAATTACTGTTGAAACTTTGCTGCTTTGCTTTTGCATTTGGTAGAAAATTAATCTTCTTCGTTGAAAATTCATATTTCAGCTTAAAAATTCAAATTCAAATTTAAAAAAATCAATTTTGTGAAAAATGTATCCACTTTGTAAGAAACTCAACAATTTTGTTTGAAAATTCAACTAGTTTGGTAAAAAACTGAACTATTTTGTTGAAAATTCGTTTTTTTTTTTAAATTGAAAATTCATTTTTATAATTGAAGATTTAACTGTTCCATTTTTTATTGTAAATTTATATTTTATAGTTGAAAATTGAACTATTTGGTAAAAAATTCACCTTGTTGCTCCAACAAATCATCTTTTTGTTTAAAAATTCGTTTTTTTTTTTGGTTGAAAATTAATCTGTATGACTGAAAATGTAAATGTACCACTTTTGATTTACGTTTATATTTTTAAATTAAAAATTGAACTATTTGGTTGCAAATTTAAGTATGTTGCTACAAATTTGTCGGTTTTTGTAGAAAATTAATCTTCATGCTTGAGAATTCACCTTTTCTGTTCAAAATTAAACTATTTTGCTGAAAATTCGTTTTGTTTGTAGTTGGAAATTATTTACTTGTTAATTCATGTATTTTTTTTAAACATCTTTTTTGAAAGAGTTATTAATCTTCTTGCATGAAAATTCATTTTTTGGTTCGAAATCGAACTGTTGTGTTCAAAATAGGTTCGTTTTTGATGAAAATAAAGTTTTTAACCTCAAATTAAACTATTCCATTTTTAATTATAAATTTATCTTTTTAGTTGAAAAGTGAACTGCTTGCTTCAAAAATTATGTACTTTGTTAGAAATTTCTTGTTTTTGGTAGAAAATTGATCTTCTTTCCTGGAAATTTATTTTGATTTTTTGGTTGAAAATTAATTTTTTTAACTGAATATTGAACTCTTTCATTTTGGATTTTAAAGTAATAATTTCTTGTTGAACATTCAACGATTTTTTGAAAATTCATGTATTTTATTAAAAATTATAATTTTTGGAACAAAATCAATCTTTTTGGTTGAAACATGTTTATAAATAATAGTAATTGTTTTTCTTTTTTTTCGAAATGTACATTATTCAACACTTGTTTTCTGGTTAACATGTATAAATAAAAATTATATTTCAGAAATCATACCAGTATTTTGACGCCTAAACGTCATGGCGATGAAAGTTAACTGAGATTTCCATTACAACCAATCAGAGTCGCGGTTACAAGAGAATATTAGAGCTAACACAAAAAGGGTATATGATTAGCAAATCAGAACCAAAATGTCCATGGTGAAAAGCATTGTAATTTAATCATGATTAAAGCCTCGATTAAAAAATAATCATGATTAGCTAATCATGTATTTAATCATTGGTGAAACCGGCCCTAAGTTAGCCTTAAATGAGCCCTTAATAATGATAGTAATCACTGAACTGCAAATGAAAGCACTCAAGGTGGAATTGTTTTGAATTTTAATCTTTTAAAATTGAAACTTGAAATGTTTTCAATTCAAACGCTCAATAATTTACACGTATGACATGGAAACTCTCAACATTATGAACAATTTAAAATTGAATGCCGTCAAACTACAAAAATCGAAATTTTAAACTTTTATAAACTGAACAGTTGTATGATTTCTTGTTAAAAAAAATAAATCCACGTTATCATTTTCAATGCTCTAAATTGAAGAACTAAACAATATACATATTTCAAAATGTTGAAAATTATAACATTTTGAAGCAATTTCAAGTTAGAAACATTAAAAATTGAACGATTTTGAACTTCGTTAAAAACTTAACACTTTTTAAATTAGAAGTTAAATTATTTTAGTTTTAAGTTGTTTCAAATCAATAATTGTTCAATTGTTATTTATACATCAACATTCAAGAATTTCACTTTTAAATTGAAAATTCAACAGAATTAAAGAATTAAATTTTTAAAGTACAAAGTTTAAATTTATCACCATGAAATTTTAACGATTCAAGGCTTTCTTTTTGAAACCATTTAGTTTCAAATTGCTTGGGTTAAAAATGGAATACTTTAGACTGAGACAATATTTAAACACACGATTTTAAATTGAATAAAAATGTTTAATTACACAGGCCTGCAATGTTCTTCCCACTGAAATTTGAAAGTGTTTTTCTACGTAATTTTGTACGCTGAATACGAATCCAGATCCAAAAAGTACCTATGACATCAAGTTTCTGATAAAATTATGGTTTAAGGTCTCAAAATCCGGGGTTTTGACCATTTTTGAAATTGTTGCCCTGTAATTCAAGACAGGAATAACAAATATGACGAAAAAAATTTATTTTAAGTGCTGTTTACATATTTCGGAAATCATGCAAGCATTAGAAGATTATGAAAATACATGGGTGCAACCATCATTTGGTATAAAAAAAGTAAAAAAAAACGCAGGCCTGTGTTATGAATCTATTAATTTGATATTATTTTAAAATTGAAAATAATTTATAATGTTTTAATCAGACGTTTACATTTGTTCAACTACTAAAGCTTTCGAATTGAAACAGTTCAGTTTTTAAGGTTGAAATCTGTAAACTGTTTAGTTTTGAACAGATTCAGAATCTTCTTGTAACATGAATTTCTCGGTTTTTCCATTCAAAAAAGTGGAAAAATACGTTCGCCTAACCTTAATTTAAATTTTGGTTTAGAAGTAATAAATGCCTTATTTTTCTTATACACATAATGTCTTGACTTTTCATTTCAAGGTAATTTCTTTAATCATTACTAGACTGTTATATGCGCGCGCTTGCGCGCGCCAACATTATTGTTACTATTATTTTAATGATTATTTCCTTAATTTCATAAGACGTTACATATTTTTGTTCTCAGTTAAGGCCTGATTATTTATATCATTTTTAATGAGTATTGTATATGAATAGAATTCAAAAAATTATTATTAATAATTTTTAGATGTTTTCATCATTTTTCATTCTGTTGAAGCCTTCTAATAGTCATAATTCCAAATTCTGTACGAGAAAAAAAAAAATTTAATTAAATAGTATAATACCGTTCATTTTATATTTTTTTGCCGCTATTTTGGACGGTCTCTCAAATATTGTTTTTGATTTTTCTCGCGTTTCAGTCCCTTTGTCCATTATTTTAATAGACATCTTTCCATTTATCTTTTTTATATTTTCCCTTCCATCAACGGAAGAATGAAATACTTTTCCTGAAATTAAATATTTTAAATATATTTATAAAAATTAATTTTTATTTCATTATTCGAATAAAAAATTCATACTTTTAATTACTTAACAATTATCGTCGGGTGCTCCTCTCGACGTTCTTCCACACAGTTCGGGATAAACGTTAATCGCAATCCGGGAAATCCAGGAATTTGAAAACGAAATTTCGCTAGACACCCTGGTATTAAATATGAGATTTAAAGTTAATTAATTAATTATTAATCAACCTATTATTATAGTCTCTTAGTTCTTAAGTTGTTTCTGTACGGGGGTTAAAATATATTTGAAAAAACCGAAAGGCATACAATACACGGATTAAATAAATATAAATACTCGAACTATATTAATGATTCCGCTGTGAGGAAATAAATCATATTTGATTAATGACAAAGCAAAGTGCTACAAAGCAACAAAATTTTGTTGTTGACCTAACAAAAATTTGACTCATCCTTCAACAAACTTTTGTTAAACTAACACAAATTTTGGTAATTCAATTAAAACCGAGACAGTTGATTCTATAAGGACCAAATCGTTTTATTTTTAAATTGTAAACATCGAGGTAAACATTCAGTACGTAACAGTTTTTGATAGAATCAGACAAACAAATCACTAATCCTTCGACACTAGTGGAATGAAAAAAGTAAATAATAACACTACATTCTGTAATTAATTCAAATAGAATACTCATCATGAAATGGAATTTCCTACAAGTTTCCGGCAAATAAACCTTTTAAAGTCGAAAACCCTGTTCCGAAAAGGGACATTTTAGTCAGATTCGGCGAAATGTTTTGCATAATGGAAAATACATTTAGAGTGACGCGTTCGGCTATAAGTAGACTGTTTAAAAATCGATGCGACGCGCCTGCGACTTCTGCGGTGAATTTATAAAAGGCTTATTAGTGAATGCAAATTGTAAACAGACGATCGGACTTTAATTTTTAACGCGTGGCTATATTAAAGGTCGATCGATAGCTAGGATTCGTGGAGTTCAAATAATTTCAATTTTACACTTGCCAGCAAGCTAACTTTGCAGTATATGGAATACGAGGTAATAATGCATTAATGTTTGAAATTTAAAAACATGTGCAAAGCTTTCTTATAGAAACACCAAGAATAGAAATCTATTTTGAGCGCGTTTTTCGCAGCCTACGAGTTGAATATCTTTTTGCAAATTGTATTTTTGTCCCGAGTTGCCACGTGCACATCCCGACACATTTACTTGCACTTGCCAAATCTCCGTGCGGCAGTCTCGTTTCCCGTGTTATTTTTGTATACTTTTCTGTTAAGTCACCTGCATTTTACACTTTCAATTCTACTTATAAAGAGGGTTTTGCTTTCATGTCTAATGTGCTTCTAATTTGTATGTACAGGGCTGACACAGACTAATGTACTTGAAAAAAGTGC
>JAUMHM010052720.1:0-14927 GCA_032362435.1 Melikaiella ostensackeni
GGTATGGACGTGAGTTGTTGCAAAAAAAATAATCGATAATTTAGGTCACGTGACTCATGTATAACATGGCCTTAAAGACAATTGTAAATCACTTTTCATCATAAAAATCATTTAAACTATAAGAAAAACTCATTTATTGAGAATTTGTTTGTAAAAATAATTATAAAAATAGTAAATGTTAACTTATGCTGATTTTTTGTTATAAATTATGAATTTTATGAACAATCTTAACAACTAGCGTGAAACAGACAATTTTTTCTATAAGAAAAAAATACTCGTGAGAATGTGTTTATAATAAATAAGTTAAATATTTTTTAAATTATTTCTATTCTATGAGTGCACATGCAATAATTCCAGCCGATAGTGAGTTCATTTCTGTATTTTTTCTTGAGATAAAAATTCACAAAGCAGAAATGGCCAATTTTGTCACTTTGTTTGATTTTATATTGTTGCTCTGTGACAATAATTGAAAAATCGCAAACCACAATTCTCTTAAAAATTTGATGCTGAGAATTTCTAAAAAAAAACTTGAAAAACGGTTGAGAAATACGACCTTTGGGCGATTATGAACAGTAAGTTCCTATTCTAGACCACTATGTGGCGTGTCAGGTTGAGAGTTTTGTGGCGATGAAATAGCAGTGGGGGAGTTCTGAGTAGAATCGGAGGACGACTGAGAAGACGTCATCAGGGATGAAGGTGTAAAGGAGGTAGCGGTTGCCTTGATCGAAGAGTGCGTGGTGGCTGTAGGGAAAGGAATCTGCAGTGCTCCGGGCAAGTCCAGTCCGTCCGTGTATTCCGGGACCGGCTGAGCGAAGGTTGGGCCCCAGGGAACTGGAGTAGGATTTCGATCTGAGGGTATACCCATTCCCAACTATTTCGACCCGCCCCTCCACGCACGATGCGCTGGTGAAATTTTTACTATATATTCTAAAGCCGAAAAAATGAGAGAGAGTGAAGAGATTTGCGGGGAAGAGTCTGTAGAGTCTGATGTTACAAGAATAAGTCGCACAGTGAAATTGCGCACACGCGTAAAAGCTTCAACATCGCACCATAACTGTGATAAGGAAAAGTATAACTTTTGCTATATTTGTGGCCGACATGAGGTACCCAAGAACAGCCAAAACATAAATGACAAAATAAAAATCTCTACAAGGATTCCTTTGGTTTTTAAATCGCCAATCAAGAATCCGGTTGGGTTCCTACAAAAATTTACTAGCTTTTGTGATATCATGTTGCAGAGATGTGAAGAGAACAAGACAAAACTGAAGATTAAAGTTCTTGCCATATGGAAGAAACCGCTTTTCATAAAAGAATGTTATTTCTGTATGACGAATCTGACTGGGGTAAACGACAAAAAAAGATCAAGTATCGATTACGCTGAGATATCAAGTCTTACAAAACCATTATATTCACCGATAGGCAAATGATGAACCATGAGTATGAGCACCACTTCTGACTCTGACCGAATGAATATTGACGAGTGTTCAGAAGAAGAATCTGAAAATGAACCTGAAAGTGGATCTGGGAGTACAGGAAAATCAGATGAAAATAACTGCATTCCATATGATACTGCGAAAAAGCCAGGAAAAATTACACAAGAGAAAGTGAATGATCTTGTTCGAGAGTTGGGCTTGTCTAAAGATCGATCAGGGCTTCTGGCGTCATGGTTGAAACATGATGCTGAGAATGCGAGAGAAGTTGAATCCTCTTCCTATCGTTGTTACAAGCCTGAGGAGTGGAGATTGTTCATTGATTCTTCCAAGAGGAGCCTGAAAGCAGCCTCACTTCATAATACTAATGTATGCGCCTTCATCCCTGTAGCACATTCGTTGGTTATGAAAGAAGAGTACATGAACATGGAAGTATTTCTGGAAGAAATCAGATACGCGGAACATGGATATCAAGTTTGTGATGTTCTGAAAATTCTGACCATATTATTGGGACAACAATCGGGTTACACAAAGAATTCAGGCTTCTTATGTGAATGGGACAGTAGAGATAGGAAAAACGTATTTGCAACCGGGGTATAAGAACATTATAAAGGAATCATTAGTTGATCCCTCTAAAGTCCTCCTTCCATTTCTTCTAATCAAATTAGCACTTATGAAACAATAGGTGAAAGCCCTGAATAAACAGGATGTGGAGCGTCGATACCAAGGTAGGTGGAATAAACATATGATGGCTGATTACTGCTGGATGCTCGTGCGAGATATACCTGAGGGAGCACGGAAATGTAAAAAACAGCCATTACACAGATCTTTCGAGAATAAGAAAAGTCGATATCACAAAAAAGAGAGTGAATTGTATACGCTATTCACGCACAGATTCTCAGACCTTAGCTGATGAGTAATAGAAATGAAAAATAAATATTCCCTGGTGATGTATTGACAAAAGCCGGCTTGCCCCGAATCATGATGTTAAAGGAGCTTGCAGGCCCCAGGTTTTGAAAAGCCCCGACTTTTATAACCCATAGGTTTATGAAAGCCTGTACACTCGAGTCCGCCACATTGGAGCCGCCAATTTGAATTTCGGAAATCTGACATCCTGTTTTGATTCAGCAACCCCAAAAAGATATAGATCACTACTTTTACAAAAAAAAATCGAATTTGGCGGAAAACTGGCTTTTTACGGGAATTTTTTGAGGTAAGGGATGAAACACTAGCCAATCTGACATTTCTGACTTCGGATTCGGATTCAGCGGGTCAAAATACATAAGGATACACAGCTCTGGTCCGCCCGACATACCACTTTTTTGGAGCTGTATCATAATTAATCATATCTCACCAAATACATCTGCGATGCAAAAAATTCCGCCAAAAAACAAGTTATCAGTACAATTAACACATTTCGTGAAATCAAAGTTTAGCAAGTAATTCTAAAAGATATCTAAATTTTTTAATGTACGAAATAGATAAAATAACAGAAATTTTGAGAATGTATTGAAAGGGAAAATAAATGAAAACTTGGCTAGATTTCCTCCCTTTCTTAAATAATAATCTCGACATGTTTTTATTTATGTTGCCTTTCAATACATTCCTGAAATTTCTGTATCTTTATCTATCTAATACAATTCAAATTTCAGATATCTTTTATAATTACTTGGCAAATATCGATTTCACGAAATATGTTGATTGTACTGATAACTTCTTACTTGGCAGAATTTTTTGCATCGTAGATGTTTTCGCGGAGATTTCACTTCTTTTTTAATAAAAATTTTGGTAAAATCAAGCACTCGTTTCAGATTAAGAAGAATACTTAATCCTGAAGACAATATAATACATATAATTGGTATTGATATTTATTATATAATTTAAAATATAATTATCAGTTCAGTTACTTATTATTAGATGGCCAATTACAAGTAGGCTTTACCTAGTTACCATTTGCTGCATAATAAGCAAACAGCCTCAATATGAAGTCTAATCACATGTTCTAACGCAGCGAATCATTAATTTAATAACTTAACCATTTAATAATAAACATTCTGACTATTATCAGTTGACTGAACTGCTAAGAACTCGAATTTTGGGCATAAAAAGTGAAACATTTCTAGAAATAATCAACGAATCAAAATTTCCCGCAGTTAGCCTGGGAGCTTTATCTAGTCAATTTGTCCTGAAAATTTTAGGCAAATCGGTTGAATATTGTAGGCTGCAGGTCGACCGAAATGCTAAAACTTCGAATTTTGGACTCAAAAATTGAAATATCCCTAGAAATAATTAACGAATCAAAATTTCCTGAAAAATACCCCTGCAGCTTCATATAGTCAATTTATCCTGAAATTTTTAGACGAGTCGGTCGAATATTGTAGGCTACAAGTCGACTGAAATGTTGAAAAAATTGAATTTTGGGCATGAAAACTGAAATATCTGTAGAAATAATTAATGAACTCAAATTTCTCGAAAAATGCTCCTGCAGCTTCGTCAAATCAATTCATCCTAATATTTTTAGACGAATCGGTTGAATATTGTAGGCTACAGGTCGACTGAAACGCAAAAAATAATACATTTCTTATGTTTTCTGAATCTGCTGTGTCTACTTTCTGAGAAATGGACAATGTGCATGCGCCGAAGTAATTTTTTTTGCGATTTTTCATTGATTTTAAAATGTTTCATTCAAATCGGTGCAGAATCGGCTGAGTTATCCATCACATGCACGATAACTATCTTTGTTTCGAGAAAAGATATTCGCGTTTTTTTACTTGGCGGCGATTCACTACCGCGAATCTTGATTAATAAAAAACTATAGTTACAGCATATACTTACTTGGGCAATTCCACATTCAAGAAAGACAACTGTGCAGCTAACATTGGTTAAAGAGTAGGAAAATAAAAGCCCATTCTTTATCTTCAACTACTTTCAGACAAAAGTTTAAAACTTGATTAATAAGTTTAAGACGATGTTTCGGAAAAGATCCTACTCCTCCTGTGCAGCTGTAGCTCTCATAAAAAATAATTGCGCAACATTTTATTTTGTTTTTGAAAATCAGTAAGGTTCTTATTGTACTTCCTACGGGTCGCCGCTTTAGGGGAAACACATAGGTTCCTATGTCACTTCCTATATAATGATCCATAAAGGCATTTTCAGTTTAAGTATGCGGTACGTGGCACCTGTCCAGCTGAGAGTGAGTTCACACTTATAGTGTGAACAATTTTTTTACGAAGATATAAACAAAATAAGGCTCACACTAAAGCTTAAACCTTGCACTTTCAGATCTAGATCTAGATCTAGATTTAAATGCTTACGACCTAATGGTTGACACTCAGTCTAGTTCCCGGGCGAAACACAGTACTAACACTGCCCTATTAAAAGTTACCACCGATTTCAACCTGGGTATGGACAGAAAGGAGGTTACGGTTGTGGTCATCTTTGACTTCTGTAAAGCATTTGACGTGGTGAATCACAAACATTTCTTACAAAAGCTGAACGAACAGAAATTTGCATTTTCGCACTGATTTATACATAATAATATTTCTTTGTTTACATTTCCAAAACGATGCTACAGACTCCAACGAAATAAATTCATCTACCAATCACTAAGCACCCACCTATTGAGTATTTTAATGTAACGTCACGCGCCGTCGGTAAAATCAATTTCTTGGTGCTCGCTACCCCGCTGTCGGCAGATCAGCGTTATTGACATCGGCAATATTGGAGAAATATATTTTTCTGCGCTCAAGTATTGAAAATTCCCTCGTCGTGATTTTTCCTAAAGTCGAATGCAGCTGAAACACATCACTCACTTAATAGTATGAGTTTGGTGAAATTGTATCGATTTTCATTTTGCAAAATGCAAGATACTTCTAGAAATGAGTTCAGCATCTAATAAATCATAAGTGAAACGTAAAGCATGGAAATTATTGAACTATTTCCTGTTGTAAATCCTCACATAGTCTTTCCAGATTTTCGAGGAATTGGATTTGCACTTACGTAGCAAGGATTTTCCGTTGGAGAAAGAAGTCGTGACACTAACAGAGGTAATTCTAAAGAACACTGACTGAACCTGGTCTCAGTAGTAGTACTAGGACTGATTCAGAGGATCTTCACGAAAGAATCTGCATTTTCCAATAATCTTTAAAAAAATAATTGATTAAAATCCACGAAAATTTTGGAAGACTTGTTTGACGTCCAGAAATGTAAAAAATGTAACGCAAGATAATTTGAAAACTCTGCAAACAAGATATTTTTTAAACATTTTTTTGATCGCGGGTAATCAAGCTGCATATCCATCGATTTCAAATTAATTATACTTCTTCAGGATCCCAATACGCTACCGTTTCGCGTTGTATCGATTTCGAATTCAAGAATTATTCATTTTCGACCCACCCTAATGGGTAGGCCTTATAGGTTCCTATATGAGATCCTTTGTAGGGACCTATATGTTTTCCCTATAGGGTCGACCTATCTCAGTAAGAAGGCTTCCATTGAAATAAATTGGAGATTTATCAGTCTAATGTGAGTGGGGCAATTACTCAATCCATACTAAACCTTGATATGGCATTTTTTCAAATCCATGAAATGAGATATAGATATTAGGTTGGTTTTCATTCTTGAAAATCACACAGTTTTCTATATAGGAACTTCTATAGGATCTATCCATAGTAGGTCTTTGTGTGATGGCGTATAGGATCCTATACGGAATCCTGTGTATCATCAGTCACGGACGCATTTTTGTAATGCAGTCAAGTGAGCTCATGAAATTAATATGCCTAATATGACATATTGAGCAGCCAGGTTTCTTTTTCACTCAACCGTCCACGGACTGGGTTGTTGTCAAACGCATGATGAAGGAACCTACAGCTCAAGGTGGGATCCAGAACACCAGAAGTCTAATAAAAGTACATAGAAAAATTTCCAAATGTACCGGCTCAGGTCTCTAACTCCGGATATCTAACGGACATCTAACGTATCATCAGTTACGGATAAGCATGCTTTTTTTATCCACCATTCATGGACTGGGTTTCAGTCAAGTGCATGATGGGGAGATTCATAGTTTAAGGTTGTCATAGTTGTTCCCACGAGCAGCTAGGGAAAGAGTTTGTCCACCCTTGTAAAGCTCAGGTTCGATTAGATATATTCGATTAGATATATAGATATATATATATATATATACTTATTATAAAAATGAAAATAAATTATACCTCAGGCAAAAGGCATTTTGTAAGTTGGATTTTTGTACCAAACTGAATATTCTGCACGGGGATATTCTGGTTCATATCGACAGTCACGGGCGCATTTTTGTGATACAATCATGTGATCTGATGAGAGTGATATGCATATAATTTGACATATTGGACAGTCTGGTGTAATTTTTACTGCACCATCCACGGGCTGAGTTCCAGCCAAGTGCATGATGGAAGGGGGGGGGGGGCTAAAGCTTAAGGTATTACAGGCGCTGCCATCGGCGTCAAAATTTTTCGCTTATAGTACGTGGAAGCAAATCGGAAAAGTTCGGGTTATGTTGGGGGAACTCTTGATGGAGTCTGTACTCAGAGCAGCATGATAAATGGAAGCGCTCACGCAGACACAGTCATACCATGAAACACTGCTCATGCACGCGACGAATTTTGCTAAAATGAAATACTTTTATTTTTATATTTACAAAATCAAACGGTTTGATATAAGCGATACGTAAAAAAATTGCCAACTTTGATGCCTATCGTCTTTCGTTGGAGACGGTCTATCTCCTTAAAATTTCATGAACAGTTAGATATTACTGTTCTTCTTATTCATATCAAATATTAAAAATTCTGTCGAAAAGTCGAATCTCCCGTGTACTACCTTAAGATGGAATCCAAACCACCAGAAGATCGATAAAAGTACATGGAAAAATTCCCAAATGTACTGGCTCAGGAATCGAACCGTGGTAAACGTAACTCATTCGGTTCTAGCCTCGTTATACTACCGGGGATCAAAGAATTTAGATGATCAGTGTAAGTAAGGGATGTGTAGGAGGAGGTATACATTTTAGATCAATCTAAAAGTTGCGTGTTACTTATTCAAACAACATACTCGTATCACAGCATCGCTCCGACACGTGTCGCTGATTAATCTCTCTAGCATCACCCCAGGATGAAAGCTTCATGAAGCCATCGTAAATCACGGTTCACACACAAACTGACTAATGGCCCACACAAAGATGCATACACTTTTCCTCAACCACACTTACCAAGCAAAGCTCTCCACGAAGGCCCATGAGTATCCAGAATCTTTCGTTTCAGGCGTCTGTCACCCCGCTGACACTCTTTGTCACACGTTTTTTATAAACAATTTTCCTTCATACATCCCTATCGTGGCATACATCATTTGCTTCTTTTACATCCATACATCAAAATAAATTATTCCCTTTACAATTTGAGCAAAAGTTGAAATTTTTGTTGTACCGCTGCTAAAATTTTGTTTGGATTCATAATCCTACCAGTAATGGGTCATTATGAAACTAAGAATGTGCTCAAATAATAAGATGCGCTCTTCAGCCTCTCTCAAGAAAAATGTCCTCAAAAAATCCACGCAGGTTATATGGACCGCGATGCGAAAGGTTCCGTATTTGTGACCCGAAGGTCTGGACTCGATTCTGGCTGCCTGTACTTTTTGCGATTTTTTGGACGTTAAAGTTTTTGTTCATTGCAACTCACTATTTAATATATTTCAGTGAGGCCAACATTTTTATTTAAAAAAATTTTCCATTTGAAAAAAATAGATTTTCCAACGTTGCCCATTTTTGTTTTTTGAAAAAGTAGTATAGCAAGGGGGATACGACTTCACTTTTACCGACCGAGCAACGTTTGAATCCAGGCTAAATTACCAGCATGAGATAATTACTCGCGGTCAGTAATGCAGATTCCCCTGCAGATTCCTAACTCGATCAGTATGGTTAGAGTCTACCTTACCGACGAAAAATGTGGGGGTTTCCATGTGTCCGCAATTGGAGTTCTCCTGTTTTTGCAAGTGTTGCGGGTCTACCTTATGGACAAATAGGTTCAAATCCGAACTAAGTTACCGACATAAGATAATCACCCTAATCGGTGATTCAGATTCCCTGCCTCGGCCCGGCATGACAAGAGTCTACCTTACCGAAAAGAAGATGTAGGGGGTTTCCCTGTTTCCACAAATAGGGCTTTCTTTGTTTCTACAAGTGTCGCACTGGGATTCCCACAATCGGCTGTGGTGATGGAGATCTGTGGATATAAGGCGTGCTGGTGCTGCCGACTGGCATCTTTTGTTTCAGGCTGCAGCGGCTCAAGTTACTTTGCAATCATGACAGAACAGACTTTCAATTAAGTCAATGAAAACAAAGAAAATCTTACACAATCACTTAAACTAATGAACAAATACGAAAAGAAACAATACGTTAACATTAGATTTTATTTATATACTTTTTCTTTTTATTTTTTATATTTATTTAAAATCTTCAAATCCTACACTATCGTATGGTCCACCCAAATATTCCAGTTGTAGCTTCTTAGCAGCAACAGCTTCTCGCACTGTTCCCAGAAATTCAGGATACTCTTAAATCTCCACTAGCCTCGCAGGTAGAAAAGTATTGAAAGTACCTTCCAGCTCGACAACGATTCTGGTCCATACCTTGTTTGAACCTTCTGGATCCTCGTCAGTGCATGTTTTTTCTTCAGGGTCAAGTCGGACAGCGGCTTTGTTGGTAGATAGAGTGATAGATATATTTGGGTCTCCAAGATTTCTGAGCATTATGCCGACCTATGTATTGCTCCTAATAATAATTCAAGTTCGAAGAATTAATTGCTTGATATCTACCTGCATAATTATTTTTAATGAATTGTTGAAATAATTGTTAATAAGCTAACAATATTAATTATTTTTATTACAAACGTCATAAATAATACAAACAAAAGATTGAAGGAACTAATAGTTATAATAAATGTATATTCGAAATATGCATTTAAATATTCGTTCGGTTCCTTCGATTCCTTTGGAATCAAATCAGAGGCTCTATGAAAGAGCCACCGGACGCGTCCTTAGGTTGCGGATAGAGGTTCCCTGTACCGAGAGTTTCTGCTGAGTATGGTTACAATTGTTAATAAGCAGTTATGGAAAATTGTTCAGGGATGTTGCCAAAGGAAAAACCCCCAAGCTGACGCGTGAACAACCGTGCCGAAATGGATGACGCCCCTCGTGAGAATCTCTTGGAGGAGTCCGACTTCTGGACCATCATTTGTTCAGTTTATGATGGTTCGTGAGCGTTGGCCAATTCAAATTGAAGGGTTAATCCGACGATAGATCAAAAGACCAAAAGGCGCTTGCATCAACTGAACAAGGACATTGACTGGGCTAGATAGAACGCGTCCCGCATTCAGTGTGTAATTGATTACATAACATCGGGTAAGACTTTTACGGTAAGCGTCCAAAAGTACTCTCACGAGCTGAGGATCCAACATCACACATTGAACAAGTCAAAGCTGCTGACTATCAAGCAGCACATTATTGACATAATATGGGTGTTTTCTAACATCAGAAAGAGAATACAGAAAGGGGAGGGATCAACAGTTTCTCGCTGACTGAAACACAGACGGGAGGAGAAAAACAGTTTTTCGCTGACCCATCGCGCCTCTTCAGCGATCCCCCTGCTTCTGTGGATAATTCGCCGACGTCCGAGCAGGTGGAGGCGCCCACTCTGCAGTAGCTGGTATTAGGACGCACTGTACTGCTGCCGAAGAAAGGCGACTTGTCCAACCCAAGGAACTACAGACTAATAACTTGTCTGAGCACGCTGTATAAGGTCATTACAGTTATTCTGAATGACAGCATAAGGTCACTCATATATTTAGTATGGTTGATTTGAAGATCTATGCTTCTGGAATACAGCATCTCAAGGATGCTCTAAAGATCGTCGAGGGGTACACACGAGAAATTGGTATAAACTTTAGATTGGACGAGTGTGCCAACATTCATTTGAAGCGAAGACGACTTGCGAGCATTAGCGACGACCCTGAACTCGTGGACAGGAGCGCTATAAGACATCTTGGCGCTGGAGGGACCCATCTATACCTGGGCATGCTAGAGAGCCGCATCCAGGGTATAGCATGAGTGAAGGAGGCTCTACGAAGTAGATACCAGCGTCTCCTTCGGCAGATTTGGTCTTCCAATCTGTCGGTGTCATTTCCACCTTGGTATACCGTAGCCGCATGTTACGTGAAGAATTTCCCAGCGACAGGTGCAGAGCGTCTTATGTGTATCTCCACAGACACAATACGCCCCTAAGTGTGCTTTATTACCATCTTTGTCGCTCTTATGGTGTCAACCGCGACCCTGCCGTGACAAGCGCGCCCAGAGAGATAGATTCAATTGTCGAGAACGACTTGAGCAAAATTTACTGGAACTACCAGTTCAGGCTGAAAGTCCCCATTGTAAACTTGAGGCCGGACATTGTACTTCTTGACAAAGTGAAACGAACTATGTTCGTGAGCGAATTCTCGGCTCCGGCCGACGCCAACATCACTGCCAATAAGAAGGAGAAGGGGTAGAAGTATCGAGACCTTATAAGGGAGCTGCAGCGAATGTTCCGAGAATATTCGATTGAAATGATTGTCCTTATCATCGGTGTTCTCGGAGGTGCGAAACCTCCACTCGTTCGTAACATCGAAGCCATACTCGCGTGCCAGAAAAATGCCAATGCACTTCTGACATGGATCCAGAGAGCTGTCATTCTTGCGTTGCTCTGTGTCTTTGAAACTCACGAGGGTTTCGCAGGCAATCGATCGTGATTCCATCGTTTCATGTGGTCACCCATCTCATGGTTGTGAGGCGTGGCCATATGTGTAATTTACCGCGGTTCTACTAGGGGCTAGTTTCATTTTTCTGAACGGCGGTCGCTCCCAGAGGGACCCTGCGGTGGTTGTTTGACCAGCAGCTGGCATTATCTTCCATCGGTAATGCAGATTTATCAGTAGTCGGTAATGTAGATTTCTATCATACGTTCGTGGTCAGTGAGTATATTGGATGTTACGTGAAGGCTTATTCCACACATTATAAAAAAATTATACCAACCTACAAACGCATTTGAAAAACAAAAGCAATCCCATATCTAAGAGTCTTCCCTTTGGGAAGTGGTTTACGCTGAGAACGTCGCAGAAAGTGGCGAGAAAGAAAATCCACACCCATAGTGAAGAGTGGGGAAGTCAGGCAATCGCGTTAGCGCTCAAATTGTTTAATAATTTGCGATTGAAAAAGTTGATTGCTGAAAATCGCAATAAGTGTAAGGTAAATAAATTTCCATGCTGCGTCCGTAATATTATTTGCATAACCTAGCTTGTCATATGAGTTTTGTTGTTTTTCGCTCAATTTTTTTTCTTTCATGATTCCAGCATGTCGGATTTAATTCCTAATCCCCAAAATTCCATCCCTACTGATTCAAACTGATTCTTACGAAAAACACAATTCGCTCAATAAAACGATGCAAAATTATTTGTCGCAATTGATCATTGATCGTGAATTGTACCCTTTTTGTGTGAACAGTAATGTTTAAACTCACAATCCACGAAACAAATTCTCGTAAGCCCACATATATTATTTTACATTATACTTTTTTATAATAGCATTATTATCTATTCCCTGAGATCAAATTAGTCAATCAAATCGCTGACATTGTCGTAAAAATTCAAAAATTGTAGAGAAAACATTGAAATTGTTAAAAAAACTTGAAAAATGTGTTTAAAAATTAAAATGTTGAAGAAAAAGGAAATTCATGAATCTCAGAAATTGAGAAGCAATTACTACGGTTGTCAAGAAAAAGTCAAAATCTTACCAAAAAAATCGCGAAATCGAGGAAGAAACAATCAAATTCGCAAAAATAAAAATTTATACATGGTTGATGAAACACAAAACTTGCATTAATGATTCAAAAACTGTTAAAAAACGTTTGTTAAAATTTCAAAAAAAAACATTCAATTTGTCACAAAAAAAACTCCAAAGTTGTAAAAGAAACCTAATTGTGCTGAAAAATACTCAAGCATTATACAGACAAACATTAAAATCGCGACAAAAAAATCCGCAATTATCAACAACTCCAATCTCGTTAAGGAAACACAAGCTTTGCAACAAGAATTTTTGCCCGAATCATTTGATTTGATGAAATCTTGGGACAAAAACTTCCTGGAACGTCATTTGCTTTTGAAAAAAAAAACAAAGAGAATGGAATTTTGATCTTCCACAAATATCCTTGCCTCGGCCAAACTTCTGGCTCAGCTCTGATACGCTACCACAATGAAAATCGAAAATTTATCTTAGTCGATGAATTGACTTTGTGTGTATTTAACGTGGCAGCTCTAAAAACTGAATATTTTGCTAACAGAAGTTCTTACACTTCTTATTCATTCATTCGTGAGGCTGAAAAATTAACTTTGTGATACGCTTGCAAGAAAAGACTTCAGTTAACGAATGATTAATGAGCATGTGTGATTGTTGCCCTTGTTTTGCTCCCCGTATGAAACAAGTGCGAAACTCGAATTGATGTCGATTCGAGACGAAATCGAGATCAAATCGACTCTGCTATTTCCGAGAGAAAAGCATTGATAACGCATCGCAAAAAAAACTAGAACGAATCGATGTTGTATCAGCGTCGATTCGTCAATCACACTTTTATACATTATCAGTTCTACATTGGTCGATCCACGATCGATTAAACGTCGACCAATGCGATGCCATATCGATGCTTTCCCCTCGGAAATAGCAGAGTCGATTCGATGTTGATTCGTTCTCGAATCGACATCGTTTCTACAACATCAATTTCCGACGTCGATTCGAAGTCGTTTCAAGGTAATGGTTCCGTACAGGTTGGGTTTTCAATTTCACACTCGCGAATATTATTTTTTACCTTATTTGCAACAAGTACCATTTCGCAATTCAGATACAAGCGAATTTCTGCAAGAAACGACCGGATTGTACCACACGCATCGACCAAGTGTGGTCGGAAACACGTTTGTGTTTCCGCAAATTCATCCTCACCTAGAAAATTGTTGGTCAAAATTTAGAGACACTGTGGAATTCTTTGCTCGAATCAGAAAATAGTATAATTCAATGCGAAAGTTTTTCGAAATAAAGTTATATAGTTGTTTGCAAATGCTGGCATCATAGTTTCAGGTATCCATGGCGCTATAATTTTTACGCTTCCCACCATGCAATTAAAGCATCGCCTGTTAATTCGAGCGGAAAAGTCGTGAAAAAGCGCAAAACTACAGCAGCTTCGGAAAATGGAAATGAGAAAAATGACAATGAATCTTTCAACTCATCCGTCAACTGAATTCCTTTTTATCGAGATTAGATCCACACAAGATAGAGCTTTGATGGGCGTTATTTATAAGGCGCCAAATGTCTCCTTTGGAAGTGATCTGGAGTCAGAAATTTTTGGACATATTCCTAATCACAACAACATTATCATCACAGATGATTTCAATACTAATTTGAACTCAACGAGCAGCCAAACTAAATATTTAAGATCCGTAGTGCATGAATCAGGACTGTAAATAGTTCCCCATACCTCCTCACATCACACAGACCGATGTGGTTCTCGGAAAGATCTCATGATGGTGGATGACCTCGAAAAGGTTTCTTTCTATTCCCAGCATCCCATTTCCTTCCTATCTACCCACGACCTTATTAATATCAATTTTAAATTTACCAATAACTTTACTCCTAGCACCTTTCAGACTCCAATACGCAATCTCTCAAATATAAATGATTCGGACTTTATTGACCACCTTACAACATATGAATCGGAAAAATTTCATTTTGAGCAAAATGTCGATACTAAGACCACCTTGCTGACTTCATTTTTGATCTCAGCTTTTGATAAATTTGCGCCTTTTCACGTTCCTCATTTTGCGAAAAAAAATCTTGCCCCTGGATCACCTCTGATATTAGGATACTGATGAAAGAACGTGATAATAAACGTAGACTGGCGAAAAAAACGTAAAATACGGCGATCCAAGCCGAATTCCGGAAGATTAGAAACCTTGTACAAACCAAAATCCGTGACGCCTATAATCAGTACGACTTCAACTCGATTAAAAACAGGAACAAAAATGAGAATGTATGGCTCCTTTTAAGACGATTGGGATTGATCCCTCCCAAACGTGCTTCTCCGGACTTGTCTCTTTCTCCTAACGATCTCTTAAATACCTTTGCAGCCCTGCCGTTGTCTGGGGCAGTTTCGTCTACCCTTGGAAGTACTCCCCCATCTTCATTTGATGACACTAACTTTTTCTTTTCGGACATCTTTCCTGAATTTTTCTTGCAAAAACTAAATGAGGTGAAATCTAATGCAATAGGCATTGATGGAATTTCCATTAAAATGATCCGCTTATCACTTCCGGTTATTTTTCCTGTCCTCCTGCACATTTACAATTCCTCTCTTCAGGTTGGAATTTTCCCTGATCCATGGAAAATGGCTGTTATTCG